>CABEEJ010002036.1:21337-92200 GCA_901482245.1 Timema douglasi
TAATTTAATCAAATAGTCTTGTCACAATCGTACTATACTGGATTGCCAATGAGAGGGTGATCTAGGTTTGAATCTCAGCTTGGTGTAATGTTTCTTTTTTTTCACATATTCACCTATAACATTGAGCCACCCACGTCTTACATGGCCTACACCTTCCTTTTGATCCAAACACTTTACCTTCATATATTCTTTTCGTTGCTCGATTCATACTTATCCTCTCAATATACCCAAACCACCATAAGACACTTCTTTCGCATTGACCTATTGGATTCCATTTCAAACCAAATGTATAATCTTGTAAAAATAACACGAACTATTATTTCACCTGTACAATCATGTATTGGAATATCATGCTAAAAGTAACAAACATCCTTGGGCTCTGGTACAAAAAGTAACACCTTATAAACATTAATTGTTAATTTCTTTTAATATTGATCAATATTGAGATTCGTTTTAAAATCTAAATCTAAAATTATTACTCCAACAATAGATTGTTTTGAATAAAATTGTTAATATAGGAATTACTATGCTTAATCTATAGGTTAAGTGGTGCTTTTTATATAATCTTAGAAGCAAAAGTAGTAGTAACCTGCCAGACAAAATACAGTCCATTCCAAGTCCTTGTACTATTGCTTGAGTCAGTTGGAAACCCCCCGAATCCATTGTTCAAGTAGGCAAAAACAAATTATCACATTTGGTACTTCACATGGTCAAACATTTTTACCATTATTTTTGTTTTAAGAGCTTGATCCCTCACATAAACCAGACCAAAATGTGTTTACACAATTATACTCATGGTTGAGATGCTTGTTTTATTTTGGACTTAATATATTTTCAAAACTTAACTCTAAATATCTGGAGAGAGAGAGAAAAAAAAATGTCTTAAAGCTAATGTTGAGTACACTCATTTGATTTAAGGGAAATATTTAGTTGACTTCTGCAGTTGTATTATTAAAATTCTAGCCTAAATAAAATTGTTTAGTTCATTTGAAAAATAACATAATTTGGGTATATATTTATTTATACAACTGGCACATTTAAAAACTGTATCTATGCTATGTAGAAAATTATTCAATATTTAAATATATTTAAGTTGACTGTTGAAACTTGTTAGTGATAGTTTGGCCAATCTTCTAGAATTGTGTTAATATGTGTACATTAATAATTATTTAAAAATTCTTTGCATGTTTATAATGTTATATTATTGATTCTCACATTTTCTTAATTGCAAGTTGAGCACCTAGGCCTAAGTTTATTTTTCTTTAGTGAAAGTCACATAACCAAAGGTTTGTGAGAGGGTAATTTTTTGTAAAATGCTCTTTTATAATACATTTTCCCTCTTGTTAGTTAACGTCTTAATTGTATATAGTTTAGCCTTTCTCCTGTTTTATTTTTAAAATCATGGCATTCTTATTAGATTATTTAATGGGAAAAAAGTGTTATTTCATTGATGTTGGTTTCAATGCATTATTAAACACATTATTTAGTGATATTTTTATTAGTGTGGTTTTGCTTTAGTGCCCGTGAGTTGGGTTAATATAGCTTATAATTATTATGAGAGAACAGAATAAAGACCGAGGAGTTACTTATGAGAATTTTGGACCCCATCACCCAATATTTGTTATGTGACTTTAGTTCTCATAAATTTCCCCCTTTATTTTTGTAGTAACAGTATGAGATTTAAGGCCTGTGTCTCGATATAAATGTTCCTGATTAGAAATGGATAAATAAAATGAACATTAAAAGATTAAGTTAACATTTGGTACTGATACATGCTGTTTACCACTATTTATTCATTATATACACACATTCACTAAGCCAAAGGTTCCGGGTTTGATTCTGTTGCCTAGATTGGTGGTCCCCAAACTGTAGGTGAGATGGGAAAAAAAAATTAAAATGTAAAAATGTTTTGATTCCTTGAAATTAAAAAATCATGAAAAATTAAACCCCTTCTATAATGTCCGTTAAAGCAAGGTAGGTCAGGTTGTGTAATGGTATTTATGGATGTGGAGAAGGCATATGATAGTGTGGATAGAAATAAAGTTTGGAAAGTGATGGAGGAGGCTGAAGTTGTAATGAGAGGGAAGAACATGTATTATGATAATATGACTTGTTTTAAGGGGAGAAAGGTTGTATAGAGTGGCTTCAAATTTTTTTTTTAAATGAAGTAGGGGAGTGCTTTCTCACCACTAATATAATGGTAATGGAAGCGGTCATGGGTAAAGCGGCAAGTAAACTCGAGTAGGAAAGAATGAACTTTTTTTTTTCTTATGACTTGTTTGTATGAGAGGAGAAGGAAGAGGGTGTGAAAGAGTGTGGAGTGAAATTTAACATGGCGACGTATGAAGTTATGGTAATGACAAGGAATAGGATAAGGTCTATTAAAACTAAAAGTTGATAAAGGTACAGAGTGTAAAATATCTTTGACGCGAGATTGAGGCAAATGGTGGGAGTAGAGAAGATCTGATAATAGAAGTCAACAGGAAATTGTTCTATAGGTGTGTAAGAGACCTATTGAGAATAAAAGTGCATTTGTTCAAGTGTAAGAAAGTACTGTACAGGGTGTACTTTGTACCCGTTGTCACAAATGCAGCAAAAACATGGTCATTGATTTAAAGAACAACTAGGAAAGTGGAGGTCATGTGAATGAAGTTTGTGGAGAGTATGTGTCAAGGAGGAAGAGGATAAGGAATGAAGTTATCTGAGAAAGGGTGGGATCAAAGGGAGTACATGAGATAGTAGAGAAAGTAAAACTGAGATATGGGCATGTAATGAGGTTAGGAAAGGAGAGAATACTAAAAAATATATAGAAATAAAGTATGTTGGAAAAATACAGCAAGGGAAGACAAGAAAAAGATGGTAGGAGCAGTTAAAATATGTGCTAGTGATAAAAGAATGGAAGCAATTAAAGGGGTAAGATTAGAGGAAGATGGAGGCATTTTAGCTAAACTGGCCCGGCCACAGCCTGGAAACATCTGATGTCGCAAAATTTTACCTTTATAAAATGTTTGGAAAGCACTGGTCCAGATGTCATTTTCAATATTTATTTGAATGGCTAAATGCTAGTCTGGCATCTAAGAACTGATTTCCCTTTTTTACTCTTTATGTTTTAGAATATTGACTCAAAAACTCACCCACATCCAATTTGCATGTAGTTTACTGTCTTTTCTTTATCCTCAGCCCTTCATTTGGTACACTCACCCAATTCGGTGGTTGCATGGTCTAAGGTGTCACTCTCTCAATAGTCTAAACTACAGATGATGGATAGATTGTGGTTCAATCCTGGTGTACTGATGGTGTTTTTTCTAAAATGGTTTTCTTTTCTCCCTCCACACACATGTGGGACACTGCATCTAAATTCAACCTTCCTCATCCCCCCTAACACATTAGTAATTAGTACATAGGTGTATATATCCAAACAAGTAGCAAGATGCTGTGTTAAAAAAAAAAAGCTGGTACACTCATATTTTCATTATTAGATACAAGCATTTGTTTTGTGGCCTAAATTTATTAAATGTCACTATTTTATTAGTGTTATTTATGCATTCATAATATGTATCAAAAACGAAAGCTGCAAACCACATGATTTGAACGTGTAGATTTTGACAATAGATATAGTAACCATTTTATCTATCAGAAAAGCCCCTCCTAGGCTATACTTCTGATAGCATGATGCATTCTCTTGTTAATCTTTTTTGTGTGTGGGGGGGTGGGAAGCTGTAAGTGATATAGTTCTCTAACTTGTACTAATATATTTCAAAAAGTTGTGTCGTTTGTACTCTATATAATAAAATAGGATAAAGGCTATATGTTGCTACAGTGGACAACTCGTGAAGGGAATGAGTCGTTTTATAACACTGGTAAATCTTAAAAAAAAGTCATGGATTGATATTAGTGATGTGGTAGTGTTTGCTCAATTCATTTTTTTTAGTTGCAAAGTTTTTTGTTTTGTTAAAATAAACTCTGTTGCGTCTTATACATGGTTGGTTCCTAATTGACTACTATTTCTATGTCACATTTCTTATACATTAGACTATAGTCTATTTGTGATATTACACATAAGCAAAATAAAAGTATTCATTCATATACTTAAATTCCTATTTAATTTTGCTGTTAGCAGTCGTTAGATGTTAAAAATGCATTTTGGCCACACATAGTGGAGTGTTTGAATTGCATTTTTTTTATAACAAGGGAAATTTAAAAAAAAATAGTATCATTCCCCTTATAAAGGAAATTGAAATCATTCCACTCGCATAAGTGTCATATCTCGGTAATCTTTTAGCTTATATATGACAAGTAGGATGCATTTTCTTTTCGGACCTCAAGACTGATTTAAGTATCTCATGCCTCAGTATTATTTAGTAATAAATTATGTTACAATCATTGTAAAAATTAGACAGTGGGCTGAATAGGGCAACTGTTTTCTATGGTTTTAATGATTGACAATTTAAATATAGTTATTTCGAAGGCACAAACACACGAAAACTTGTGCCTTCACAATTTTGCATTTAGTGTATGTCTACTAAATCTTATGTTCATACAATGGCTAATTTGTCTAATATGAAGTGGTTATTGTATATTGTACTAACATTTATTAACATTTGGCGTTAAATAAAATAACATAAAATATTTACTAACTCGACAAGTATTTGCTCAGTTAGTATATAGTAAATCAACAAAACAGGAAACTTTGCAATCAAAACTTTTTGAGGGAACCTTTATTACTCGTTTAGAGAATTGGTGTAGTTTTTAATGTGAAATTGTAATGTGAATCTCTGTGTGGCTAAGACTCAATTTTTAAATTTGATTAGTTGATTTTTAAAATAATGTGTATCTGGAATTAAAGAAAATATTACTGTACCGTTACATTGTTTTACCTAAATTGTCAAAGTTGCTAAATATAGATTCCACTTACTGCCAAATACTTTGTTTAGTCATTGAAAATCAACTCATAAATTTGTGGCTGCTGTAAACTGAAATGAAAATACTTGTTTAGTACTTGAATTATAAATGTTTTTTCCTTTGGTTTATCTATGTTGCAGATCAGATTTTAGCACAGTATTTATTCAATAAATAGTAGGTTATAGAAAAGTTATTTTTATAGCTTATTATTAACCTTACAAATTTCAATTTCTTAGTTTATGCCTGTTATGGGATTATTTTTTTTGCATTTATTAGATATCAAACATTATTGTGTCCTTTGTGAATACTCAGAAATTCAACTATAATGACTACTGTCATGTGGTGGCTACAGGCAAAGAAACCTAGGCAATTTAGATACTTGACTTTAAAAACCGATAAATTTTGCACCTAAACATTGACACAAAAGTTAAAAAGATTTTGTTTCTCGCTCGTTAATAAAAAATGCATTGTCAATATATAAAACATTCCAACATGAGATGGTTGTATTGTGTTTGTTTTATAACACATTTACACAGGGACACAAATAATACAGTTATATAATTAAATTAATGAGATAGAAATTGTTTGAAAAGGAAACACAAATACAGGTAAAAGCTATTAACACAGATTTACAAACACTTGAAAATTTTAATGCTTTTAATAGCATCTTTCTCAGGAAGTATGAGGAATAGTACAACCTGCTTTGGGGGCTTTATGGTCTAAGGTGTTAGAATAGACTTAGAGTGAGATCAGGTTTAAATCCCAGTAGGGTGTATTGGGGTGGTTTTCCACTCATTCCACATAAATGCAAGTACACTTCTAAATTCAACCTTCGTTTCTAATTCATCCATTAGCGTAATTATTCATGTGTGTATAACCTGAACAGGTAGTAAAACACAGTGATAAAACAAAGTAGTAAAGTTTACACTCTTTAGTGTGACACCCTTATGACATGACAAGTACAGAATTTGACTCCTAAGATGCCTTAATATACATCTCATGCCTAGGACTTAGGCTTGCCATATTACTCTACATACTTATTGCTATATCATAGAAGGTAGAATAAACGACAACCTTTCTTGTCTCTTGGAAGACATAATTAATAGTTATATACATTATTTAATGAACGAAGTCCTTCATTTGTTTTCTCTCTGAGAATTGTACTAATTGCTTACTTTTCAGTGCATGCATTCATTGTGTTGGTAAAGTGTCATCCTGCCTTTCCAAATTTGTCAGGTGAGCACACATTCCCCAGCCTTCAGTGCCTTGGCTACTGACTTGCTTTATCACCCAAGATAAGCTCTGCCTCTCCATCTATTTCGCTAGTCTTAACAGCGTCTGTACTAACTTGAGTGTGGGTACCATTTCCCTGTCTCTGAGAGATTGCCGTGCCTGCACACTGGGTGGCAATAATTGTACAGTGCATTCAGCAGGCGGTGTATTGTTTGTGACACCTTTAAATATAGCCACAGTTAAGTCGCCGCTGGTAAATTGAGAGAGTACTGTACTATGAATGCATCAAAATATTTCAGTTTTTATAAATATGTGAGTGTGTTTGTACCATGTATTTTGCTTAATGCACTTTATTTCATGCTTTTAAAATTTTAAAAAAAATTAGTAATTGCTAGGTAGATAAATTACCTTTGATCATGAAAACTGTTTAAGTAAGGGAATTTGTTAATTTGATGTTTTGTAGCCACCCTGACTATTATAATTGCCTTTAAATTGGATGTTTAATATTATTTTATAATATAATTATGGTTTGTAGTTCACAGGCCAGAATATCGGTTGTGTGACTTTTAATAGATAATTTAAAGATTAATTATTCACACACATTTTAGACAGGAATGATTTAAAAGTGTACATAGCAAACCATAGATGCTAGAGTAGAATGTATCTGCACATTTTACTAATAGAAATATATTTTCAGTTACTTTTTCTTTAATAATATCGTTAAGATTTGTTTTAAATCTATGTACTCTTTTCTACTTATGTATAATAAAGTTTTAGAGAGACTGTTTGTGTGTTTTAATTTTGTTCTCCTTAATTTTTAATAACTAAAAATGGATTGAATTCTTTATTTTACATATTTGAATCCAAATTTTGGAAAACATGGTAAACAAGGCTAACTTTACTTAATTCATTCTTTATAAGTAGGAATGGGCCCTCAAATCTTGAAGGAGATTTGAGAAAATTTCAGAATGTAGACAAAATCCTTAAAAAAATAAAATACATATTTGGTGAAAATTTTTGTAGAGCTATGAAAATGTGTATTGGTGTTTCAGAACCAATTATAGGATGAACCTAACAACCAGGCCACAGACCAGTAATTCAACATTTAACTGAATGTTATAGTGAATTAATTATAAGAAACTATATTAACATTTAGTTATTATTTGTATTTTATATTATTCTATTATATTTCATCCTATGTTCACAATTTTTTTCAAAGATTTGGGATTTGAAGGTAAAATGGAGATACAGATTTATAAAATAGTGGATTCGATCCAACTCGATAAGGTTTATTCATATGAGGCCAGTGCCTTGACTACATAGGTGGAGGCTCTCGCTGTTAACTTTCCTCAGAGTATGATCAAATTAATCTTGAAGAAACTATTAAATTAGTTCAATTTTTGTATTGTGTTGCTTTACTAATCATTCTAGAAGGTCAGTGATGTACTAAGACTAAATAAACATTATAGTGCTTCCCTCAAGAACACCTCAAACCCACGAGTTTAGAATAAGAGTAAAAAAAATTAATTTAATTGAAAATGGAATTTTAGTGTAAAAGTTTATTTCTAAACATTCTCAAAACCATAACCAATGTCCGGAGAGAATGGGACAAACCTACTAAAAGCTAGATCTCTGCAGATAATTGTCCAGCTAGTTTGAAAGCATAAAAAAGTTCCTGAAAAGGTCACCCTTTCTGTTAATCATTCTCTTCAGAATGTCATTAAGATGAGAGAAAAAAAAACTGAAAATGGGAAAAGTGTATAATCATGACCGTGGTGTCGAATCCCAGAAAGTATATATAAGATAAAAATTAATTCTCATTTATGATAAAACACATTAATAGTATAAAGTAAACTTTTTGGGCCAAAACTTAAACAAAACAATGCGGTCTGTTTTATTACTACTACCACAGCTTAGACAAACTTAATTCTAGGACAAACAACCAAACCATTAATTTAATTAATCGGGAGAAAATTAACTCCATTTAGCACTGATAACAGTATCAAATAGATTGCTATTTTAAAATTTTTTAATCAGTCCATGGTAACTTGGGTCATTTTTGACAAATGAAAGCTCACTCAAAAGACTTCTACCTTTGGTCAATTTGGTGCTTTTTTGGTTAGTTATACAAGTGAAGTCGATTTGCTTCTCATTTGTCAAAGTGACATAACAGAGTTGGATGAATGCAGAACAATTTTTAAGTAATTTATCATCAGACAGAAAAAACCGATGTGACTGTAAATTAACTATAACATTATTTATGTACAAGACTGGAGTGGATATGCTTATGATAATTTCCTCACTCATCTGATATTATATACTATTAATATTAATCACCCTGTTAATTACTTCAACCCATACTAAACTATTGAAAACAAAATTAAAATATACAATCACAAATATAATATTTTTTTTTCCTAAACATATTTTACTTTTCTCCATACATAATTACATTAATATACAACTGTTGTTTATTATTTTTACAAGTAGCACATTTAATTATAATTATTTACACTAGGTAATATCAAGGTTTTATTAACATTGTTTATTCAAATTACATTAAGATAATTATTAAAATCATGATTAGGTTTTGTTGGAGATTATTTTAATAGTAATTTTATTAGGTTTAGCTGTATCCACTAATGTTGATTTGTGTATATGTAAATATATAGTTAACATTCATTGGTGGTGTAGTCATTCTTTCATTCAAACCAATGGTAATTTTATTTCCTCGGAATGTTATGGTTAAAATATTATGACAAAACTCACAGAACACATACTTGAAAATGTTACTGAGAATATATTTGTTACCATGTGTTAAAAGTTTTATTCGTGGCAATTTTCAATGTGTTTTAATGAGTATGTTGAGACAAATATATTCCAATAATTTAAAAAATATATCTTTACTATGTGCTCATACTACCACTACCAGCTCTCGATCTAGGTGTATTTCGTTTAACTGGTTTTTTTTAATGTGGTAGTACTAATTACATCAATTTTCAATTTTGTGTGGTCATTTGATTAGTACAATGGTTTTCAACCTTTTTAAGATGATGCCGCCCTATCCCTAGTATATCATATTCCCTCCCCTTCCACCCATATTTTTTTGGGATGGTTATAAAAAAAACTTTAAAAGATTTGTTTTAGAGTCACTTCTTTATTTTATTATCTGATAGTGATATTAAATGACCAGCATGAGGTAAAGTTTCAAAGCTCTGATATTTTGCCGTTTTGTGAGCATTTTGATGGTGTCACATGAAGTCGCACTCGTAGTTGAGGGGCTGGGTAGAGAGGAGAATCGTGCTTGTGGGCTTTAAAATAACCATGGACATGTGCAGCTTACATTTGGCTAGTCACTTAATAAATTAAAAATTACAACTGTAGGCAGTGTTGCCAATACCGCAAGGAAAAAATCTTACTTTGGAAAAGAGATTGAAATAAAAAAAAAGCAAAATTCTTAAACAATTAGAAAATAACATTAAAAACTAGTTAACAGTTCCCTTGAAAATGCTTCACACCTCCCCAAAAGGACGTGTACCCCAGATTGGAAACCACTAGTTTAGAGCTATGTGGTTAAATTGCATGCCATTGGATTTGCTAAGGCAGATTGCACTGCAAAGAAACAGGTTGGCACTTAAAAGAGCAAATGTTACCAAGAAAAGTATCTATAGTATATGTTGTCCTTGCTAACCATTAATATTTATTATATCCATTGTTTATAGCAAATAAGAACAGTTTAAAAGAGATCACAATTTAGTAAATATATTAGTTTTTAGCCATCTCTTTACTTAACCCTGACCATTTCTTTGATTTCTTAAGGGAAAAATTATGTTTAGTATGTGCAACCATTTTTAGGAATGCACCTACTAAATAGATCGAGAGCTGCCAGTATGTACCTTTTTTTTTAAACAAATATGTCACCCTTAGTAGGGCTAGGCTATTAGCATTTGTAACCGCACTTATTTTAAACTCATCACTCGCACTATGAGGGAATAGAATATTTAAAAATTATCTAGAGCAGAGCGCTTCTTCATATCACCCACATTTTCAAGACTACCTTAAATTTTGGCAAATAATTCCTTACACTTATGGCGAAATTGCCCAAGATGTTCACTATCATACCATCAAATATATATTATTTTTTAAAGGGGGGTTAATCTTACACATTTATATCACTACTATCATTATCGTTCAACTCCTGTTTCAACTACTCAATGTTCCTACGTCTACCTGAACTGGTCCCACTTCTGGCACAATTATTCTTAAACTCGATGCTTCTATGTCAAAGAAAACAACATTTAATATATTTTAAGTATTTAAAGGTGTAACAACAAAAGTATCACTGACTATTATAATTTTTTTTTTTTTATAATTAATTATTTCCTACATTCAGACATTTACTACTATGTTAATACCTTTAAAAATAATAAGTGTAAAAGCAAAAACATTTGTCATCAGGCCTAAAACTGCCACTGATTTAATAAATATCATAGAACGTGTATTATAGTTTATTATTTATATTATACATCCATGTGCTATACAAAATGCTATCTACAGGGGGATGCTGTCCTTATAAATGCAATTTTGTTGAGGCAGCTATGTAACAAATACAGCCATGTCAACACTAAGTATATAATATATATTATAACAATCACACACACCTTTCGTCGACAGGGTTGCCACCCACCTGAAAAATGATGGAAAATTTTTTGTTTTTGGAAAAAAATGATGAATTTCACAACAAAACAACTAAAAAATTACTCTAATATTTGTAAATTTGACCTGTGTATAGAAGAGAAAGCAAAATGAAGAACTATTAACAACCGATTCAAATAGTGTTTATTATTATTATTATTATTATTAGCACCGCGTCTTACTACCCGTTCGGGTTATACGCACTTACGCTAATGTGTAATGGTAGGGTGATTGTGAGATGAAATGGAGGACCTACAGTTTAACGTGGAATCCGAACCACGGTGGAGGCCTGGCATTCCCCACATTCACAAGATGTCTTGTCAGAGGTGAAGGAAATAGTGTTTATATTCCCCCCATTCTCCTAGAACATTGGGTTGCATAAAGATTGCAGGTATTGTCCTCCATCAAGGTAATATCAATATCCTATTTTAAACACCAAGTATGAAATTAGCCCCACAATGATCACTTTTATGAAAAATGTGATTTAATTTATCTACCGGTACTATACTTTCCTCTAAGGTGTAAACAAAAAAAATCTAATAAAAACCATGGGGGGTTTTATATTAATAAACGAGTGGCAACCCTGATCTGAGGACCTTATTGATATGGACATAAAATATTTTATATCAAGTTTACGTTGGGCAAACATTGTGTTATATTAGGGGGTATTTGACCTTTTCCTCACAATCTGACACACAAAACAATATTAGCTCAGAAATTGTAACAGTAGGTAAATTTGTATATAGGTATGATAATTTTGTATTACTAATTCTACAACTCTTAACATTGTTACTATAACATTTTCTACTTATTTTTATATTATTACAAATTTATTTTGATACATAGATACTTCAAAATATGTATCTAATAATCATTATATAATATGTTCTTAATAGTTAAGGCTGTGAATTATTGTCTTACGTTGCCCAGAGATGAGATATATTCATCATGCTGCCATCATAATAGTATTACATTGTAGTATTACATTGTTCTCGAACTTAAACTGTTTATACAACATTGAAAAAAAAAAACTTTGGCCTTAATCTTTATATATATTCTTAAAAAAACTTATTCTTATTGTTTTAAAATGTGCTTGAATTAATTGAGGTGCTTAAGTCCAATGGCGCAGGAAAGTTTTTATTTGGGGAGTTAAATAAATCCATGTGCTTTTATAGGAGATAACAGTTTTGGGATTAAAAAATACAGAAAAGTATAATATTTAACGGTCCCATAGTGCGTATTTCTCATTTATTTTAGGCATGCTAAACATTAGAATAAATAACACACAAAACAAATTAAGAAAAATCATATCTGATGCAGTTCAACTAAAAATTATGAAACACTAAAAATAATTAAAAATTTCCAAACACCTTTACCCTAAATTTGTTACTAGCTTTAAAACCACTAACTTGTTTTACAATTTAAAAGTTTGTTGAGCCTCCCAGGGTATGCATTAAGCAGACATGTGATTTAGTCTACGTTTCCTTATAATGGAGAGAAGATAGCTTTTTATGCATCCAAGCATTGAAAAGCTTCTTTCTGCAATTGCAGATGTAGCTGGTATCATTTTCAGAGTTTTCAAAATTTCTTCAGCATATGCTCCAAACATATTTTATTTTTATTATGCTAACTTGGTGTAAACTTTGTATCTTGCCTCAACAAGATCTTTTTATTACCTAAAAGTGTTATTATATTATTTTGGGGGGGTATAAAGTATCATATAATATAATATACTTTTTACTCCCTTCAATTCTTTGGGGAGATAAAATTTACCGCCATATCCCCCCATCCCACGTTCCTGCGCCACTGCTTAGGTCTGCCTATATAGTGAGCTACAAATCACTTTTAACTCACCCGCTTTTGCTCTGCATGGAAAATAAACTTGGGTGTTGCCATTACTTTAAACTAAAAGTGAAAAACACTTCAATATACTGGATAAACTTTGACAAGGGTTGATCAATGGTTTTATTTTGTTGTAGAAAAATAACAGTTAATGTTCACCCTTGTTTCTGTTACAGAATCCTATTCAGAGATAAAATAGTGTTATATAAATATAAAAGCAAACATTAGTTGTAAGGAATATAACTTGTTACTTCCTAAAATTAGATTTTATGAATGTATACATAAATAAACTATTTATTCAAAAGCTTATCACTTGAAGATAACAATGTTGGTATGCAAGGTTTGTATTTTACCAGTGGTGTCTGGTTCATTGTTGCTGCTAGCAATCAGGCCTATAAGTGAAATAATTTCATTGATAGGAATAGACCTATAAAATTATTTAATATAATATTTTGATTTTGTAATGATATTGTTTTATCTACCCCTTAGTTAGAAATTAACGTTTTTTATTTAAATTAGTTTACAGATATCTCTTATTTAAATATTGCATTCAAACTTATCATGTAAGAAAGACTAGCTTACAGAAGAAAAATTAATATCATGATTTATGACCTTGCATTTTATTTATCAAGCTATATTTGAGTACTGAGTAGCTACCCACGCATTGATATGCATTATTTGTGAACATTTACAGTTTCATAATTTTAGGAAATTGTGGTTTCCTTTGCATGGCGCTTTAGAATTGTTGCTAACCGCTATGCACAAACACCTCTGATTGATGGATAAAGTTCTGCATGTCGCACTCAAGGATACAAGACAAAGATCTATAGCTTGGGACGCTTACAAGACGGCTCAGCTCACCTCAGTCCATCAAAACTCTTTATCGGGAGCAATGCACATGTGTATGCTGCGTCCCCAGTTTTAAAGAAACTATTACTAGAGTAATACACTTAGATGTTAACTCTTCAGTCTTCCTTTTAAATGATGGAAACATAATCAAATCCAAACCTGTAGTAACTATACAGGGTGTTTCAGTGAAAGCATGCAAAAATTAAACAGGACATATGAGATGCTCTACTGGACATTTTGAGATAAGGAATGTATGGTCTGCAAAGCCAGCTAAGGGGGATATGCGCCTAAACATGTGGGGGAGGGCCTGAAGGCTATTTTGTATGGATATATCTCAAATCACTTGTATACGAGACCCCAGTGGACACAGACTTGGGAGTTGTTTGCCAGGATTGTCATCGCCTGTGATATTATTAGCAACATGCTTGGGATATTTGAACGGTTGCGGCAGAATCTCATACGCCGATGTCATGCTTGCATGAAATTGTAGGTTTCCTCCGGTTTGTCACTTATATGGTATACTTTATAGTACTACTTGTATGCAATGTTTCAACTAAATGTAAACAAACCGGACATTAGTAACAGTGTTAGACATGTTTAGGCCCATATATAGGGATCCAAACAATACATTGATGTATCGTTCATTAACATTGACATCACTGATACATCAACAACAAAATGACTAAACATTGACATCGTTCAATCATCTCCCTTCCTACATTCATTCATTCATTCCGTTTGTGGATGTTTTGCTGTCAACACGTGTTGACTTGACACTTGGCGTACCTAAAGTATTTGGTTTGTTGTTTTGAGTAGTGTTTAAATTCAAGAGGTCTAGTAGTGATATATGTGAGTAAAGTGTTATGTTTATATTATCTTTATTATTATATATATTTCAATTGATTTACGTGCTTCGGTCAGTACATTTATCAACGATTTACCTACCTACCGATTTCTTGCTAGCTTGTGTACCCCATGGTGCCATGACACTTTGTATATGTCTATGTTATGTTTGTATGGGTAAATAGGGATGCTAGCATAAAAAATATTACCATTTATTTGGGGTAAAATATATACTTGTGTGTCGAATTTTAATAATGAAACTTTTGACTAAATTTAGTTTCTATTTAAACTTGTCATTTAATTAATATAATGTCATTTTTTATGTCAAATAATGCCTTGATTACTATATAATGCTTGTGCATCATTGTTTTAATTACTTTTAGAGCTATATTTATTTTATAATTAACTTCGTTTATCCGTTAAAATCCTAAATTGTGTAAATTTCTTTACAGATCACAATGCCACCCAATAAATTTAAAAGCCAAATTTGGAACTGTTTCAACAACATTAGTAACAAAGAAGCTGTGTGCAAAATATTTAATAAGAACCTAAAAACTTCTGGCAATACAAGCAATCTTCGTGGTCATTTAGAAAATGTACATTCACAGCAGTGGTTAAATGCGGAAATCCTAGCTAGCAAGAAGCCAAAAAAAAGTTGTTGCCATTACTGCTTATATGGAAGTAGATGCCGCAACGTCAGCAAATAGAGATTTTAATAATGTCATTCCAACAGCATCAACATCCGAGAACGACCCAAATATCTATTCTACCACCAGTGTTGCCAGTACTTCAACTAGCATTGTTCAACCTAAGAAAAGTTTGCAGACGCAACCAAACATCGATGACTTCATAAATAACATAAAAAGCATAACCAGACAGGATGGAGCTAGATCAGAGAAAATAACTGAAGCCATTGTGAATTTTATAATCATGGATAATAAACCATTTTCCACTGTAGAAGGTAAAGGCTTTCTACAACTGATGAGGGAAGTCCATTGTACAAGGTGCCAAGTCGAGACACAATAAAAACCAGAATTAACGACAAATATGAGGCAATGAGCCTTTTTTTTAATTATATAAAAGATGCTGAAAACTATTACATCACTTATGATATTTGGACTGAAACCATGCAAAATAAATCATTTGGGGGTGTTACTATTCACTATTTGGACAAGTCTCTACTCATCAGCGGAACATTAGCTGTTATGGAGCTGATAGAAAGCCACACATTTCACTGTATATCACTAAAAAACTTACAGAAATTTTCACCGAGTGGAGTGTTTCAATTGAGAACGTTTCAGCTATCGTCACAGATAATGACAGCACTGTAATGAAGGTCAACAGGGAAATGTTTGGAGAAAAAAAGATTATTCCTTGCTTTGCCCATAAAACTAATTTAGTTGTAACTAAATCAATTGACAATGCAAAAAACTGTACTGAATTAATCGTTAAGGTTCGAGATATAGTAAAATTGATCAAAAAGAGTGTCAATGCAAGTGACGAGTTACGGAAAAGACTAATTGAAATGGGATTGAAAGAAGGCCAAATCAAAAAAAAATTATTCTTGATGTTCACACAAGATGGAATTTATCCTTCTATATTTTACAGCGATTCATGGAGTTAGTGTCCATTCTAGGGGCAATACTTTGACTCGACCGGAAGCTCCCCCAATGGTCTCAAGTAGTGAACTAAATTGTATCAAAGAAATGGTAGAATTACTATGCCCATTTGAGAAGTTAACAAAAGAAATTTCGGGAGATAGCAAAGTGATCAAAGTTATTCTACTAGCTGCGTCCGAGAAGCAATAGAAAATATGAAACCTAAAAATGGAATGATTACACATTTAAAGAGGAGATAAAGAAACAACTAGCGAGGAGCTTTGATAACCTTGAGCACTCCCCCATACTAGCCATTTTAACTACTCTCGACCCCAGATTTAAGTTCATGCATTTCAAAGATGCCACGACCAAAGGCAAAGTAATTAATTACTTAAATAAATGTGTGCGGGAAAATAACAGCTTGCCTACATCAAAGAATGAAACTTCCGATGAGTTAATAATAATGATTCGAAATTTGATATTTGGAAATATCATAAATATCTTCTACAACTACAAGAACCCTCAGCGAAACAGAGGTTCAGATGTATCTGTCATCTCCTGTCACCAATAAAAAGAGAAACTTCATTGAAATCTGGGAGGATATGAAGTCTCTTTTTCCAACACTTGCAAAGATATACCTCCCCATAGTTGTCACGTCTGTGCCGAGCGAACGCTTGTTCTCGGAAGCCGGGGCAGATATCACCCAGGAAAGAAATAGGCTTCCAGGAACTAGATTCTCTAAGCTTCTTTTCCTTAACTCCATTTCAAATTTGTTACATAAATTAAATTAAAGAAATATTTGTACCATCTAAGATCTTTTTTTTTTTTAGTTTGGTGGTCTAGTATAAGTTGAGTTAGTTAAGCATTGATTAGTGTCAGTTAAAATTTCATTCACCTAATATTTAGGGTTGAAAATGTTTGATTTATGCTGGTATGTATGAATATATCGGAACATTTTATGTGAAATTTCTGATGATGATATGAACATTTTTAGTTCTTGTGTTTTTAGAGGTCTGTGATCTTACTTTAAACCGTGTGATGGTAACCGAATCACAAAACATAAAGTGAGGTCACTTTTATATAATATTTCTAAAATATTTCAAAACATCGATGTATCGTTCTTATGGCCGATGTTTCTTAAAATTGATGTTTTTATCGTAAGAACATCGATGCTTTTAAGAACAATGTTGCATCCCTACCCGTATGCCCAGTTTAATTTTTGCACGCTTTCAGTGAAACAACCTGTATAGGTGGTAAGTCACACAATTTAAACATTGAGCTAATAAAAGTTGTATCAACACATTATAAGGAGTAATTCTTTTACTACACGACCCAGAGAGTGAATAGGGAACAAGAAATTAAATTTCATTGAACCACAACAGCTTTTTAAACATTTAAATTCTAAAAACTCTTTTATGTTCTTGTATTGCCAAGAATAATGAGAAATACCGGCCCTGGCAGCTATTGGTGATGTATTGCTTAGATAAATGCTGCTCTTTTGGGAAATGAGGTAATCTGTACTTATCACTTCTTTGGATCAAGAAAAAACAGATATGTGCGTAAGAGTCACTTATTATACTCAAGAGTTTAGGACTAACCAGTCATTTTCTGTAGTCATTGAAACACTAGCTGGAATTTCACTTTTGTATTTACACTTTGTGACATTTGATAATTTTGTTTCATCATTGATTTAGCACATTTAGGACATGGCCATACTTAGAACAAAATTCTGCGACCAGGATTCTAGAATACCAAACAATGTTATTTATATGGCTCACCAAAAGTGGCTTACATTTGCAACGTAATCGTAGCCACTAGTCAGAGGTCATTTAGTATAGCCACCCTAATGTATTATAACAATTCATTGTGTCCTGGCAGCCTAGTCACGAGTATGTATGTAGCCCTGGTGACCAATGTAATTAAATGTTAAAAATTTTGGATCCGACATCACAAATTAGTAATTTACTCTCAAAGAAAAACAAGTTTTCACTTTTGAGGTACATAATTGCATATAATTAAGAAGGGGTAGGAACATTAAAAGACATAAAAGGAAAGCTACACTTTATTTGTCGTAACTGTTTCTATTGTATTTCCTCTACCTTTTATCATGTATAAAACTAGAAGGGCCACTATATTTTATCTACAAAGACAACAAAGAAATATTTTTACATTCAACACATGCTTTGTTAGTAACTTAAGGTGGGGACGCAGGGAATGCAACATAAGTTTTTATATCAAAACTTTTTTTGGTCAAAATCAAATAGTTGTTGAGTAAAATCATTGAGTTTAATTTTCTTTGCATGGATATATTAACAGTTCTTGAATATCTGACAATGTGTGTCCAGGAATTTAATGACAACTTTTTCTCTTCATTTAAAAAGTTTGTCATTTAATGCCACTATGCTCATGACAGACGTTCAACAACTGTTGATATTACCATGCAAAGAAAATTAAACACTATATTCCACTGGAGTAATATTTTATTTATTTTGGCCAAAAAAAGTTTTGCTGTAAAACCTGTAAAATCACAGGCCTTTTCTCACATTCTCTAATTAACCGCCCTAATTAACTGAGGTAGAAATGAAGAGGTCAACCAAGAGGTAATTTGTTGTTGTCCTGTTGATATATAGGAAAACCACTCTCTGGCATTTGACTACTATGCTAACCAAGTCGAATACCATCTTCCTATTCAAAATCAGGAATCCAAATAATCAATATTTTTTTCGACTGCACTGTGTTTGGCTGTGATGTGACTTGGAATTACCACAGTATCAAAGATTTTGAACATCTCACTGAGAGATTTAAACACCACTTTAAATAGGGAATTAAATAAAATATACACCACTTGCTGGTTATAACACCATCATTTATACCACGGATCCAGATATACTGGAGGTCTTTCTTTATCCCTGAAAAATTGTTATGTCACATATTAAGAGACAAAAATATTGTGTAAAACATTATCAATGCGAAAAAGATGGAGGGAAGTGATATATAAATGGAATTAGAAAAAGAGCCAATCAATGCTGTGTTAGATCCAGGAATTAGAAGAAGAGCCAATCAACGCTGTTTTAGATCCAGGAATTAGAAGAAGAGCCAATCAACGCTGTGTTAGATCCAGGAAGCACTACAAGGCTAAAGACTGATTTGATGGTTAGAGAGGCATAGCAAGATTTTGGCCAAGTAAAGCTTATTAATTTTGTTTTGCTAAAAATATTATCTTCAAAAGAAGATTCTCTTATAAAAAGTTACTGTATTTTTAAAGAAGTAATTAGATAAATGTATTGAATATTTTTATGGTATGGTATTTTACATGGAAATGAAATAATTTTTGAAAATGTGTTTGTACATCCAGTAGGTATCTAAGTACAGTATGTATTAACATTATTTGTTCCATCAGTAGCTATCCTTGTAACATGCTTCTTGTATTTGGTATTAATATGTTTATCATGCTGACAGACCTAGTAAGCCGGTAGTGGAAAATACATGGCTTGAATAAAAAAGTAACCCAGGTCACATGCTAGAAACAGTGATGGATGTAAAGTATTTTAAAATGAGAAGGGTTTTTAGTCTATTAAATCATAACTATTGTAGAAAATAAGTGAGTCAGCTGTTATAGTGAAGTTTTCTTATAACAAGGGTTGTATCCCTACCCCACGCATCTGCTTAATATCAGGGGAGCGGGGTGAATTCATTCAACAACTTAAGGCAGTGCATATAACAGAGCTAAAAGTCTAAGGTTTTATTTGTGGAAGGACCGAAAAAATATCACTTTTAATCTGTGTTCACAAAGTCTTTAAATGATGGTCTGTTGTTTGATGTTGTATTTCCTATAGTTAGGTAATGTTTGATTAATGTTTTTTTTTAAATCTATAATTGCTGATAACATTCTCTATGATAGTAAAACAGATTTTTTTTTCTAAAAAAAGTTTTGTCTCAATAGCCAACACACTACCACTGAGTCGAACAGAATTGGTTCAATAAAGTAAGTTTAAGAATATAGTTAAATACCTAATATAAATTTCATTAAACTGAATTTAAAAGTGATATTGTCACTAGCAATAGACACCACTGGTGTTTACAACAATCAGATTTTCTTAAAATGATATACTGATAATGCAATGAGCGGCAATTTTTTATGAGGTATCCAATGCAAATAATAAATCAATCACTGGTATTAAATTAACAACGTCTTTAAAATATGATTTAGTAACACATTTTTTGATGATTCATAAAATGCTGCTAAAAATTATGTAAAATTTAAAAAAATGCTAATAGCTTACAGGTAAAGAAACTTAAATGTCAATAGTTTTTTTTACCTTGATTATATTTATTGGAATAATAGTAGTGATATTAAAGTGTTTTTCTTGTTTTAAACTTTTAGCTATTCCAAATACCATTATTGTTTGGATAACTAAAGTTAAGTTTCTTAAAAATTAACATTTTAAATGTATCAAAATTTCAACAAAATAATACTCATAGTTTATTGTTATTAATATATTCCAGATTTTAAAATAAAGTTTTTGTTCAAGAGTAAAACTATTGATATTTGTAATTTATTTTATGTTATCCTTGTTATGCTCCGTTAATTGTACATTAAATTTGTGTATGTAGCTTGCTCTTCTCTCTACCTTAAGAAAAAATTATATTTCTACAAGGAAAACCTCGCCTCTCTTTATGAGGCAATTGTATTATATTTGGAAGAAGGTACAGCCATTATCTCCCAGTTCAGTGGCAGCAATGTGAAGTGTAAAATGTGTTCTTCTTTTCACTAGTAAAGCCATATTGTGTTTGTTCCTTTTTTTATGTTTCTAGACACCTTTACTGTACCTTCTTCCAAACATCAAGAAAAGATAAGGAATTTATCGTGCAGAAAAAATAATCATCTATTTAAAAACTACTACAGTTTCACAAACTTGGTATGCAATCACAGTTGCCATGTAAAAAAAAAAATTCATAGTAGGCCCTATTTGATTACTGTGATGGAAATGCAGTATAAGCTACACAAACAAGCTTAAATAACCCTTTTAGTTTCATGGGTCGATTTGATCAGTTTTGTCTCCTATCGTTAAAAGTGCCAGAGCTGATTCTACAAAGGTGGTAACATAAATCACCAGTTACAAAAATGATGAAATAGCTGTAGCATTCTTAGCACCCAAAATCTGAGATATACTTAGCACCCCTCGCATGAAAATAGTCTGTGGCATTAAAAGGGCTTAATGCAGTAATGCTTGATCATTCTCTAAAGAGATTCTTACTTTTATAAAAAACTAATACTGTCTATTCATAAATAAAGATGGTTTCAATCTTGAAAAAAAGTGCTGTATCATAAGTAATTTAGAGGAAATATACCCACATTTGTGTGGAGAGATAGTTCAAAACCATTAAGGAAAACCTTCTTCAGTACACCCAACCAAGATTCGAACCCCAATCTCTCTATCATTGGAAAGCCAGACTAGATTAACTTAATTTTTAGTCCACATAACCACTGATATGGGTCTTAAAACATTTATTAAGCTAAATTAAATTACTAATTTAAGCAAAACGAGGAGCCTTCTACAAGAGTAGCCCACACTTTGTCAAGATTAAATCACTTGTATTTGAAAAAGTATTTATTGCACTGAGGAACAAAACTAAATATTGATAAATAGGCTTCATTAGCTCTCAAATAATGTAAAACACCATCTTAGTGTCAATCACAACAAAATGACTAGAATGTTTCCACCACATTGGGTTATTCCTTCAATATTCTGTAGCACACTCGATAGGATTCAAATCCCCAAAGACATTCAGTTCGTAAAGGCTGGCAAAGGTGATGAAGAAGAGATACCATCCCATTAGGATGAGTCCATATTTCTTGTCGAGTTTCCAGCCGTTCAGATGTGTCGCTACCACCAGGAACAAAACAGTGGAGAGGAGGGAGAGGGTGGAGTAAGTTAGTCCTGAAACAATGGAGGTAAGATTCAGGATCATAATCATAATATTAGGGTTATGCAAAGCCCAATTTTTGTTGTTTCGAAGCAAAGCCAAATCAAATACTATATATTAAATGATCCTGGAGACGAATCGAAGCTGAAACATATTTTTTGTTTTATAATGAATTTTTTTTAAAATATTTATATAACTTTATAGATACTAAATATAAACTCCATGGCGTCATCTTGCATAAAATGTAGTTAAGAGCCGCATGTGGCTTGCGGGGTGTGCACAGCTGATCTAAAGTATAATACATAATTATCGTGTGTAGTGAGAATAGGTTTTCATTAGTACTCATAATGTACCCAATGTGTATCAAGTTTATTTATATAGTTGCTATAATTATAACTGGAAGAAGAAACAAATAAAAGGAACACACACAATATGGCTTTAACAATGAAAATAGGAATAGAGTTTACACTTTAGGTACACTTCTGCCACTGGACAAAGAGGTAATGAAGTATTGAATGTGAGAAGCACAAATGACTGAATAGATTAACCTTGACAGGCTCTAGTCAACACTTTACTGTCCAGTAATAAAATGATTAATTTTACCTTTGCTGAAGACATTGACATGACTTCCAGGCTTTATAAGAGCTGTTTGAATAAACCACGGCAATCCCAAACAGACAAGAATGTCAAACACATTGCTACCAACTGCGTTAGATACCGCCATGTCTCCATAACCTGGAACAAATGCATAGTTAATATATTTTATTGAGCAGACAAACAAATAAAATAGCAATGCCTCTAACCCACTTTGGTGGTCACATGGTCTAAGATGCTACTCTCACAATAGACTAGACTGCCGAAGACGAGGTGATAAGGGTTCAGTCTCAGTCGGGTGTACTGAGGGTAGTTTTACCTAAACGGTTTTCAACTCTGCCTCCATGCAAATATGGGTACACTTTTTATAAATATGATCTCCCTAATCCCTAAAACTATTGTTTTACTAATATACATACATACATTATAGCATACCTTCTTTAACAACTGCCAAACTTGAGAGAGCGTCTGGCACGCTCACTCCTGCGGCTACAAAGGTTAGCCCCATAACCGTGTCCGGGATACCCAGGGTACTGCCTGGAATAGACAGATCAGTAATGTTTTCTTTGTGAGACAAAGAACATGTAGACTTTTTGAAAACAAAACATTTGCTAAAATTGCATAAATTTGAACTTTAAGTCACAAAAATTATATTAGGTGATGTAACATTGATAATTAAAAACTTGTCTAAAATTATTATAAAAACAATATATCCAAAATAAATTATGTAATTAGATAACTTTCAGATTAGTACTTGTAGTAGTAGTAGTAGTAAAAAATGTTTGGTTAGGGGCCTGTCACATGTCTTATTTTACTTTATATAAGGGGTGTGCAAAACTTTTGCTTAGTTTAGGAGAAAATAAATATCAACTTCACTTCAAAAATAATTGAGCTATAGCAATGACGCTAATCAAACTTTTGACAGTTAAAATTCTCAGTTTATGTTCAATTTATTGCTTTTCAGAGCTCTTACACAAATTATTATCGATATGAGAAAGATTTTAAGTAATAGAATTGCATGTTGTGATAATAACTTGATTTATCAAATTAGGATTAAATATAACAAACAATTGTGCACTAAAACATTTTATAAGTGATTTTAGTCCACACAGCTATAAATAAACACATTATAATTATTTTTTTTAATAAATTTGGATTTGGCTTTGAGAATATTTCATTTGATTTGGGTTTGCTTCGAAATGAAAAGGTGGACTTCACACACCCCTAATTTATATTCCCTCCGAATAATTAGAGGAGTTACAATATAAAACATATCCTATTTTATAATGGTTTTGGTGTACAACTGAAAATTAGACTCTTAACACACAAAGGTGTTTGTTGGCACACTCATTTGGGTACTAGGGAAATAAGAGCTATCGAATGGGATGGCCAACCAAAAAGCGTCAAATTTGGTGTTGCCAAACATCCAGTAAAATAATTCATACTTTTTATATATTAATAATAACTTTAACTACATTAGTTCCACTCCAAAACAAAAATCTCCATAAAGAACCTCTAATTAGCTTTTAATTTTAATTATGTAGTTTGCTTATGGTTGTTGGGGTAACATCCCTCAAACCCAGGAAGTTGAACAAGAACCAATAGCCAAAATTAACAGTCATATTCAAGGAACAGAAAACCTTAAACAGAATTTTAATCAATATATACTTTTAGGTTCATAAGGGTTCTTATTGATTCTCAAAAGTTCTAAATATTTATAATCATGTGTTACAGTTGCATTTTACACCTTTCTTTCTTTAACTTAACTTTGATTTGAAACACTCAATTTATTTTCCTTTTCCCCCCCGGGAATTTTTGTTAAATATTTATGCATTTGAAAAAAAAACTGGAACTGGAACCGAATTAAGAACTAAATAGAATAGGAACATTAATTTTTCTTTAATAGGAACCAGTACTGGAACGTTAATCTAAAAACAGCCATGAGTGTGATTACACTTGCTGTTGCCATCTTACCTATAACTGTAATCATCCATACCATGATGTAAGAGTAGAAAGAGATCCAAACCATAGACACAACAAACGTGAAGGGATACCACTGCCGCCATTTCTCTTGTTTGCAGTCTGGTATTGTTGCCCGACATAGGAAATGAATCGGCACTGTCACGCCCCAAGAGATTTTTGCCATCAAGCCCTCATCAGTTGGCATTATTAAGGGAGAAACCTGAAATAGATATGCATGATCAAAAAAAAGGAATTTGACTATGTGAATCATGTTCTAAAATACAAAGCGTTATTATAAATTGTTAAATTGCCCTTATGTGTTGCTAAACAAATTTGTAGCTTAAATTCTTTGAAAATTTAAATAAATAGCATTAGTCTTTATCATCATCAACTGTTTTCAGCCTGTGTCAAGGTCAGCTTAGTGGACTGTCTCCATCTTCCACCCACTTGTACACTTTCTGTTTCTGCTCCTCCCAGCTCTTGCTTGGCCTCCCTTGCGGTCTTTTTCCTACATATTGGTACTTCATCTCCATCATTCTCTTTGGTATTCTCTCCTTTTCCATCCTCATAACACGATCAAACCATCTCAGTCTTTATTCCTCTACTATCTCATGTACTCCTACTTTTTCCCAGAAAACATTTCCTTGAGCAAAACCTATTCACATTTTGAAATATATTTTGCTATATATGGAAGAATCTACAGGAAAGAGTGACAGGAACAAATAAAAGGAAATCAAACACAATATGGTTTTGACAATGAAAAGAGCACATTTCATACTTTACATTCCTGCCACTAGACAAAGAGGCGATGGGTGCCTCTTGAAGGAAATCAAGGGATAATCAACTTCCTTTAGGAAGCAGACATTACCTCTTTGTAAAGTGTAGAGCTATTTCAAATTTTTGTTTGTGTACCATTTTACTATATTAACCTAAAAACACTCTCTTATTCAACCTAATTCTAAAATTGAAGCGCTTTTAAGTCTCTTTAAACCAGATATAGCTTGCGACATATTTGTGTTGATGTAACCAAGAATACCAAGGCCTCCTAAAAGAGAATATAGAAGAAGAGATGGTTTAGTGTGAGCTGATTGGGGGAAAGATTTCTCAAAGCCCTCGCTTCGCGGGGATACCCAACTGCCCTAACATCTATCTAGCACGACAGCAAATCCTGTCCACACCCACAATACATGATTTTCTGACCTCGTTTCTCTTAAATTAGGTTATCATTGGGAAGATAATTATAATATTAAAAAAAGATCTAGTTTAATATATTTTGTTGCTATACACTAAGCTACAACAGTCAGTGAACAATAATTTACATTCATTACTGTTTACAGCTTGTGGCCTGAGTCAGTTTTTTATTCAATTTATATATTTTACGCTACCAGCTTGCTAGGCCTGTCATAGCTTCATATGCCTTATAATTTAACTTAAGGCTAACCCAAGCACAACATCCAGTCCCTGGCCATTAATGTATCACTGTGAAAGGGCAAGCATACATTTCACCAATGATACATTTTTCGGCCATGCCAGGAATCGACCACGGCACCCTTAGCTCAGTAGACAGTCATACTACCGACTGAGCTTAGGTGTTGGATAGATGGTGAACAATAATAATAATAATAATACGATGAATTAATACAAGGAAAGTTCATATATAAGTATTATTATTATTATTATTATTATTATTATTATTATTAGCACCGTGTCGTACTACCCATTAGTGTTATACGCACTTACACTAATGTGTAATGGTAGGGTGATTGTGAGATGAACCGGAGGACCTACACTTTAAAGTAGGGTCCGAACCACGGTGGAGGCCTGGCATTCCACAATATAATTGTTATAGCACACGTTAAAAAATGAAGAAAAATTTAAGGTTATGGAATTATTTTTTGAATAAAACTCACTGACACAATAAACATTATGATAATGATAATTAAAAATAATATAGATTAATAATGGACGTAAACGTTTTTATTATTTTTATATTGATACTTTAATTAAGATGTGACCTGCGTCGGTGGTCGCATGGTCTAAGGCGTCACTTTCTCAATAGAGAATTGCCGATGACAGTGAGATCAGGCTTCAAATCAAAAGGTTTTTCCTAAATGGTTTTCCATTCTATCTCCATGCAAAACCAGGTACACGTCCTCTAAATTCAACCTTCCTGCATAACTCATTAGAGTAATTGGTTTGTATGCATTGCAAAAAAAAAGTCAATAAAAATTAACAAAGCACAGTAACCAAGGAGGAAGAATGGTGGAAATATAGAGAAAGATGGAGTCATTTTACTAAACTGACCTGATCACAGGCTTGAAACTGTTGTTGGGTTGTTGTTGTTGTTGAACTAAGGTATATTTACGTGTGTGTCAAAGGGGTCCCTAAGACTTCAATCAGCCCAGGCAAGCACTGATAAACACAGCTCAGTTTGAAACTTAATTACAACAATAATTTAAAGATTATTTTATATATTTGTGTAATTATATTGTCGCTTTGGTATGAAGGCAAGAGCCTTACCTCATTTGGGTTGGACTCCCTTGCTTTATAATACTCTGTTTGGATTGGTGGAGGTGGGAGTGTTGGAGCACCACTGGGCTGTTGCGGCTGGGATACAGGTTCCTTGGTGACTGCATCGCCTGGAAACACACCTGTATAAGTGTCACATTCAGTTACATAAACAGTTGAATAAACATTTAACATCTCTATAAAAAAATACCTCTAGGCCTATGGTTTTAATTTAGAATAGGAGGGATAGCCAGCACACTTAACTTAGTGATACTAGAGTATAAATTGTTTAGATAAAACACTAAAAAACACACAGGATGTTTTTAAGGACAAGCTTTCACTGTCACAGACAGCTTCTTCAGGTCAAGAGATAAGACTGATATTCCTGTTTGGACTACAAGGACAACTTATATCAAAATTATAGTCAATCCTTGATCACTTTCAATAAGGTTTTAGCCATTTTAAAATAAGAATCAAATATTCAAAGCTATTATTTATGCTTTTAGTGAGGATCACTCCATCTAGATATCATATTCTAAAAATTGAAAAATGACACCTGGACACGGGAATCGAACACGTACTTAGCCAAAGGTCTCGGGTTCGATTCCCGTGTCCAGGTGTCATTTCTCACTTTTCAGAATATGATATTTTAAAATAGTTTTAACAAGATTTGAATATGACTGGTTTAACTTCATAAATAATAATTAATACTTCATTGCTATTATTCCATCTAGTAAATATTTCACTTGATAGATATTAAAACCAAAGTCTTCCAGAGAAAATGTTTGTTGGAAAAGCACATCTCCACAGCAATCTTGAGTAGGTACTTCCAACGCCTTTTTTTAAAAACTTTTACATACATAAATGTTTCATCCCAGTTACCCGCAGTGATAACCAAATTTATGTGCTTGCATTGCACTTGGCAGCCATTGTTGGAAAGGTTGAGATTTACACCCCAGCAGGATACGGTACTTTGAAAATGATTTTCCACATTTGATTTTTAATATGGAGTTTTCCATTTTCTTTGCCCATTAAAATAGGTAATTGATAAATCTTGTATTGAACATTTTAATAAAATAAATTGTCTACTAGTTTAGGTAATGACATTTCTAAACATAATGTTGAATCAGCAGATTAAAAAAAACTAACTTAAACTAGGACAGCACACACGTGAATAGTCACCCAACTAACTATGGCCCTATCAGTAAGATAATATGACACACAAATGATTAATTATTTTAATAATAGGGGATAAAACCAAGGTATCCATAGCCAGCTTTCCTAGTTGCTATTAAAAAACAAATAATATAACAACACTTGGGACCACTTGATTTTGTGATCCCTGAAACACCCGCATTGTACCTGCTCCCACTTGACAACCAATGTAAACGCTCTATGTAGAGAACCAGCACTTAAGTGCTTTCATCCACAAGTACAAGGAAGATTATTTTAGAAAATACTAAAAACATATTTGTTTGTGTCAAACATTGATAACATTTTTACTTGATTATTAGTGATAATGAAAAAGGTGTGATAATATCTATCAAATTCTATCTGTCATGTAAGGCATTTCCTATGAAAATTGAACTGTAGGTTGACAAATCATTGTTAATTTTTTTTTTATTATGGTGATGTATCAAAATTCTATCATACTTGTATTAATGTATCGAAAGAAGAGGTAAATAAGGGGTATTAGAGTATTTTTCACCAGAAATTATCTGGAGGATAGGAAACAATTATATAGCAAAATTAACAACGGTGCACCAAATTAGACCTGGGTAAAATGGGTCATATTTACACGTATCAAATAGTATATGACAAAGCCAGGGGCGGATTTACTTTGCATGACACCCTGGGCTGAAGCAGCCTTCCGCCTACTTAAGGGGCGCGAAAATTCGAATTTTTATAAGAAATGAAAACCGGAGGTAGTAAATGTCAGTTTGTAACTCAGGTGCAATTTTTTTTTTTTTCCACTAGAGGTAGATTAGGATATCTCGGTTATAGTTACTTCAGTGCTGTGTACTTGCCAAATTGCTTGTTCTTAATTTATTTTTTCGTGCTTGCAATTTGCGATTTGCCGCTTCACAAATTTATTCCCCCGGGTTTTATCCCATTAAGCCCATGTGTAAATCCCCACCTGGACAAAACCTGCAGTCAAGCTATATTGGATTTATCCTCCTTGTTTGTAACCATACCAGACCCGACTTCTTATTTAGAGTATGTTAAGACAAGAGTGCTGTCTTACCTATTTCTGAGTTAAAGTTGAGAGCCTTCTCGGAGGTAGGGCTGGTGGTATAACTAGGTCTCCTAGATTTGTCTTCCTGGAGGTGCTTGTAAGATACTAGAGCTGACTCTTCTTCTGGAGGAGGGTGCTTACAGGGCACAGGAAGAGTCTGGGCCCAGCGCTCCAACCGAGGGTTGAAGTGGAGAACCACACAGTAGACCACATACATAATCAGCATCAGCAGTGACTCGTCCCTGAGCACATATACAGTTGCTATACCTAGCAATATTACCTCATATTACGAAAATAAGTTTAGAGTGTTCGGAAACAAGGTGCTTGAGAAGATATTTGGTCCAAAAAGAAATGAAGATAGGTACTGGGGAGTGGAGGGTATTACATAATGATGATTTACATAACCTGAACTTATCACAAGACATTGTCAGGATAATCAAATCTCGCCTATTAAAGTGGGCAGGACATGCATCTTCTTGAATGGAAGAATCTAGAACCTTGTTCAGGGTATTGATTGGTAAGCCCAATGGGGAGAGACCTTTGGAAAAACCTTGACACAGATGGGAAGATAACATAATGGACCTGAAAGAGAGAGGGTAGGATGTAATGAGGTGGATTGGATAGAACTATCTCAAGCTAGGGATAGGAGGTGTAGTTTGGTAAGTAGGGTAATGAACTTTTGAGTTCCTAATGCCCTAGAATAAGTAACACTTAGCAATAAATATATTATGCTATAATGAAATCTATATTTAGCCTTAGAGGGTAGCAGGTGTTGGCAAAGAATGATTTGAGGACCTACTCATTGAAGGTGTAAGTTGAAGTGAATACAAATTTAATAAAATTTGAATTTGTTTTGGTAACATTATATTACCCGCTACCTAACTTTGCTTAGTAAATTGTGTGGTATGATTTTAAAATGATGAAGTTTGTGATATGAAATGTCTCACTTCAAATATATAAATCGTTGTCCCAAACAAGTACTGGTATAACCACAGCCATATTTCCTAATGAGTTCAAGCATATTATGGGGTAGCAGTATCCAAGAGCTATAGGTTAAAATACACTCAAAATTTGAATCAGTGATCAACACATATGAGGAATTGACTAGTAATTGTTTCCACATATCTAACCTCTTGAAGGATTTTATTCTATTTAAACAAACTGAGCTATTTGAAACAAAGTAACCCATTGAAAAGTTTACCTTGGAGTTTTTTATATAGGTGTGTACATTTTATAATATATTAATTTGTTACCACTATATTAACCAAAAGTTTGAAATAAAACAGTTGATTGAAATGAGTTCAAGTCATTTCGATAAGCATTATGTGTAACATTAAAATCAATTGTCTAGGGGTGCCAAACTCCTTAAATTGGCTCAAGATCAAATTACCCCAAAAATAATAAAACATCCTGAGAGCCAGATTTATTTCTTAGAGTGGGAATTACTACTAATTGTTTAATATTCAAGTGAAATGTTCCGAGACTTTCCCATTAAAACCTGCCCCTTCTTACCAAGAGATAGATCCGTCATAGATGGTGAAGAGCATGACTAATATGGCAACCGAATAGAAGAAGCAGTCCCTGCAAAGTGGCCACCAGTTGAGATAGCACACAGTCTGAGCGCACAGCGCGCACACGGCGATGACAAACATGATGTTGAACACTGCTGAGCCGATCACACCGCTCACCCCGATGTCGTCCTGGGCGAAGAACACCCCAATTACCACTGTGGCAAGTTCCGGTGCGGAAGAGCCAGCCGCCATGAAGGTAGCTCCTGCTACGTCCGGGGAGAGCTTCAACTCTTGAAAAAAAAAAAAAGTTTGGTTTTACATTAGGAAACCATTTTCATGTTTTGTTGTGTGTTTTTTTTTTAATTGATTAGTTACCATACTTGTTAGCTGTTGGATTATGGTTAGAAGAAATTTTTTTTAAATGTGGTCAACATTGATAACATTTAACGATAAAATTAATGTTATTTTATAGATATTGATATAATTTATCAAACGTGACAGCTACAATTACGTACCTTGACATAAGAATGAATACCTTTATGAGAGGAGATCTAATAACTTTTTTAGCTTTCCTAATGAAATTGGACTAGCTATCAACCATATACATAAACAAAAGGCTCTGTGCATGCACACACGCACACACATATTTATGAAGATTTTTATATATATAATTTTAAGCCATGTTTGGTAAAATGCGATGCTTTATTTTTAAAAGCTAATCAATCTGTACCTACTTAAGTAGGTATTATAACTTTTGTAGAAGTTTGTTTATGTTTGTTTGTACATTTTTATGTTAAGTATGATAAGTTTAGCTAAGGTTTGATAGGTTTAAGTTGTATTGATTTGGTTAAGATTATGTCAATCTATTATGTATAAACTTTAAAAGAAATAAGATGATAAATTATGGTTTTTCAATAACCTACCCCTTAATGGATATAATTTAAAATAGGAACAGAACATTATTTCATATAGTTATCTTATGGTAAACTAGACATATGTATGCGTACTAGATATTTAGGTAAAGTATTAAAAACACCTGGAAGTGTGGGAGGAAGTGGCGTAATGCTCTCCCTCAACAAATCTAAAGCAGTGGTATTCAACCTGGGTTATGCATATCTTTAGGAGTATGTAAAATTCATATATATATATATATATATATATGTGTGTGTGTGTGTGTGTGTGTGTGCAGCCGACATGCCCTAAATTGTGGTGTTTGTTTATTTTAACATTGTAATGTTGTGAATTACAAGTGACAGAACCATTATAGCAACGTGTTGTGATGAGTGAGTAAACAATAGGATACAAGTGCTGACAGCCAAAATGTCTTGTCAGCATTCCTTTTGGCAATCAGTCCAATTTGTAGTATAAATAGTACTATTTTTCAAGATAACGGGACTGACAATTCACCATCGATTCTAGGGGGGTCACTGCCCAAGGTACTGGAGCTCATAACCGTGTAGGGTCACCTGGAGTGTCAGTTAAGTATTCCTTGCAATACTTTGTTCTGTCACGAGCTACTGAGTAGGTCTTTTTTAATTATTTTGTGTCTTCTTAATAACTTATTAACAACATCACATTTTGTAGTAGAGCAATGTAGTACAATAAAACATAAAAAACCAAAGCCGTACATCAATTAGGAACTTACTCAGTCGTGTATCCAGTCACCACCCGTATCCTCGGCCACAACACATCCTGACAGATTATGCCCACGAAGAGGGGGAGGTGATATATAACATTTCTAATTCAAAACGTATTATTTAATACATTAGTTTGGATGTAAACTATTTTATTTGTTTTAGATGTCAATTATTTTAGAATATGTATTACTAATTGCAATAAAACTTTGAAGGTACACCGATAAAAAACTATTGCCAGATCTTACTATCTGTTCAGATTATTCGCTTATACAATAATTACTCTAATAGAGTAAAGATGAGGAAGAAAGACTTTTAGAAGTAATCTACCCGCATTTTTGTGCAAGGAGAGTGGGAAATAATTGAGGAAAAAACCCCATTCAGTAGACCCAACTGGGGTTGGGATATATAAGGGGCTGGAGCAGCTTCTGCGTGGCTCTGGTTCTCCGCGTCAGTTGGTTAAACGAGTAAGAACCATGCCATTTTAATGGTGAATTTAAAATATTAAATAATTTAGGAAAAAAACACATTCAGTAGACCCAACTGGGATTTGAACTCTGATCTCTTTACCATCAGCAGGCCACTGAAGCGGGTACAAAAGTGAAGATAAATTATATTTGGGGTTATGCCCCAAATTTTTTTTTTGTCACTTTCAGAGATTAGAGTAGAGTTTTTCAAATAGTGTTCCACAAAGTGTCACCAAGTGTGCCGTGGTAGTTTGGGGGAAGGTTGAAAAAACGTGAAAAAAAAATTAGTCTTTTAAAATCCATGATCAACATTATTTTTAAAAACAACACAATTATTATTGTAACTAAACATTTAAACACAAACTTAATACTAGCTTTTTTTAAAGATAAAATTTCCCCTAATGACTGTGGTCTAGTTGTCAGAGCTCCTGGCTACAGATCCAGAGGTCCCAGGTTTGCTCCCTGGTGCCTTCAGAATTTTTCTGTAAAGCAGTGGGTCTGAAACTAGGTCAACTCAGCCTTGTGAGGACAATTGAGGAGCTATTTGAATAAATAAGTAGCGGCTCCGGTCTATAAAACTGAGATTAATGACTGGAAGGTTTGTTGTGTTGACCACATGACACCCTCAATCCGCAATTGTTAATACTGTCTTCACCAACATAAGCCAGTTGGTATGGCCCGATTGCTGGTTGACGTCATGGAGTTGTTATTAAAATCTCTTTTTAATTAAACAGACGGTGTGGGTTAACTTTTAGTGCCTTGTTCAGTATACCATGAGGTTAAAAAGGTTTTTTTAACACCCTCTGGCCTAGAGTGTTCCACACCTTCACATATCCTGTCGAGGGAGGATACGAAGTAGTCGTCACAGACGATGGCGAGTCCAAGGAAGGTGTAGACGGCCGCCAGGACGTGCAGGATGAGACCGCCGTTCTTGCGGGCGTGTTGACTCATCAGGGGGCGGGGGAACTGCTCGATGGCAGGGGGACTGCAGTTGGTCCGCCGGGGCCGCAGAGTGGGGTGCGCCGTCGGGCCGGCGGGCGTCGTGCTGGCGGCCTTCTCTACATTCTGGCAACAAACAGGCACAATGTGGTTCCCTTATATATCTCTTGTATCTTTGTCTTTCTATCTCTTTTTCTGTCGAACTCTACCTCTCTCTATTTATATCCCTGTTTCTCTCTCTCTCGCTATATATATATATATATATATATATATATNATATATATATATATATATATATCATCGTAATCATCATCACCAACTGTTTCAAGCCTGTGGCCAGATCAGTTTAATAAAAGTCTTCATCTTCCTCTATCCATCAATCATTCTTCCTCCCTTAAGTTCTTCAATTCTTTTCCTCTCACTTGAATACTTTATATTTTTTCCCCTCAGTTCCTCCCTGTCTCACTCTGTCTATACACACACACACACACACACACACACTCACACACATATGTGTTTGTGTTTGTGTCACCTCTATGGCTCTCTCCAGGCTAGTAATGAAAAAATATATGTTTTATTTTCATCTTTTTCATTGTGATCCTTTATAATTAACAGTTAATTCAAATTTGGTCTTTCATTAGTGTTATTTAAATTGCAATTTCTGTACTAAGTGATCATATTAACATATGTACACACTACAAACAAATTTAATCTAATTCTAAAGACACAACACAGTCCTCTACCCGTCAACTATTCATGATCGTGAATGGGTAAATACCAATTTGGCACCTTGTGATGTGTTTAGCCCTGTCTAAAATTGAACCCGGGACCTCTATCTCAGGAAGACTAGTTACTTAATGACTAATGAGCTAAGTTATCGGGAGTCAAGATAATGGTAGCACAGCATTGTCAAATGAGCATACCAAAATTATTTCGAAACAGATAATTAGACACTGATTGGGGTAAAAAATAGAGTAAACCACTACTCTCGGGAATTCTCAAATGGGGCAAGAAATCGAATGGGTGGGTGGGACTTAAGATATTCTTACTGGGAGGTGCAACCCATTACTACCCTAAACCTCACCCATGTATTATTATTATTAACACCGCGTCTTACTACCCGTTCGGGTTATACGCACTTACGCTAATGTGTAATGGTAGGGTGATTGTGAGATTAAATGGAGGACCTACAGTTTAACGTGGAATCCGAACCACGGTGGAGGCCTGGCATTCCACAAATTCACAAGTTGTGATTAAAACACGTATTGTCAGAGGTTAAGGAAGGGTTTGGTAATCAGATAAATCTGAGCCGGGACCGAAGATTAATCCCGGATCCCCGACACAATCATCCATATAAAAATAACTAAATAAAAATAAATCTAAATATTAATAATGTTATTCTCTGTGTATGATTTAATCTACGGATTAGAGATGAAGATGGTAACTTAAACAAAAATACGCCTGCTTCAGTGTATAGGGAGATTTAAAAAAGCACATATGGTAATGCATTCTCGCTGTAGCCACACAAGACTGGAAACGCAAACTTTCCACCGATGGTGACCAATTGCTGTGCGATTCTAATGCCTTAGACCGCTTGGCCACTGATACAACATTTGTTTTTCTAGTCGTGGTTTGTAACAAGTATTTACTCTTGATATTTAGGTTAAAAACTTGTTGGCTATTTCTACTCAAGCTGTAATTTTATTTAGTATTCACGGCCGGGGTTCAATCCTCGGTCCCGGCAAAGATTTATCTGATTACCAAACCCTTCCTTCACCTCTGACAAGACATCTTGTGAATGTGGGGAATGCCAGGCCTCCACCGTGGTTCGGATTCCACGTTAAGCTGTAGGTCCTTCATTTCATCTCACAATCACCGTACCATTACACATTAGCGTAAGTGCGTATAACCCGAACGGGTAGTAAGACGCGGTGCTAATAATAATAATATTTAGTATTCGACCAAGAGCCTAATTTACTTAGGGGATCTGTCGATAATAGATGGGAGGAAGGGTTATTACAAGACCTTCGTAATAGCTTATAAGAGTACCAGATTCGATTCCCGGCATTAATGAAACAGGCGCTTTCATCACAATGATCCGTTTATCAATTTGAAAACAAAATTAAATACAAAATGTTTGTATTCATGAACAAGCCAAATTTTGGGCACACAGACCTCATGCGTCGTATGAGGCGTCGTGTAATGCGTCGTATGATGCTTCGAGCTTGAATCAGTGGGGGTCCCAACGCCGTCATTGTTCTGAGAAGTGACGTGGACAAAGGCATAAAGTAACACGAGCCCGCAGAATACCGGCCATTTCTCTCTTCTAGACCACCGCCTGGACATCTTTAACTGGAACACATGGAGGAACAACATTAACATTTAACTGCAGGACTACCAACATTTACATCACCTTGGCATCGATTACTTGAACACATGGAGGAACAACATTAACATTTAACTGCAGGACTACCAAAATTTACATCACCTTGGCATCGATTACTGGAACACATGGAGGAACAACATTAACATTTAACTGCAGTACTACCAACATTTACATCACCTTGACATCGGTTACTGGAACACATGGAGGAACAACATTAACATTTAACTGACGTATTACCAGTATTTGCATCATCTTGTCATCGATTACTGGAACACATGGAGGAACAACATTAACATTTAACTGCCGTATTACCAACATTTACATCATCTTGGCATCGATTACCGGAACACATGGAGGAACAACATTAACATTTAACTGCCGTATTACCAACATTTACATCATCTTGGCATCGATTACTGGAACACATGGAGGAACAACATTAACATTTAACTGCCGTATTACCAGTATCTGCATCACCTTGGCATCGATTACTGGAACACATGGAGGAACAACATTAACATTTAACTGCCGTATTACCAGTATCTGCATCACCTTGGCATCGATTACTGGAACACATGGAGGAACAACATTAACATTTAACTGCAGTACTACCAACATTTACATCACCTTGACATCGATTACAGGAATACACGTAGGAGTAACATTAACATTAACTGCAGTACTAACAACATGTCGAATGGAATTTTTTTTTGTGTTTGTGTTCATTGCATCATAATACTCGTCGGCACTATCCGCATATTAAAAGTAATGGTGTAGGGGCTAGAAAGGTATAATTTAGAGGAAGTTTACCCACATTCGCGTGGAAAGAGACTAATGAATCAGTGAGTAGAAACCAACTTAATATAAATTGTTGGGATTTATCTCTAACCTTTCCATCAGTGTAAAACCAAACGAGACGAAACTGACGCCTCTGTCCGTGTACCCACCGTAGTGGGTAGCTGTAAATTAAATTTAATGGAGAATTTCTCCCGGTGCGCTGTGACCACCAATTAATGGTTTGTCCAAACGTTAGGCAACGTAGTCCTTGATCGAAGAAATTATTAAATAAAGCATTTAAGACTTGCAAATATTGACTCCCCCCCTCCCCCTGATAGGAATGGTAAACACTATTATGGGGTTTCAACACCATTTAAAAAGAATACCAACCATTCTTTTATTTGTCGGTGCCAAAAATTTAAGTAGATGTTGTCCTTCATGGTGGCTACAGACCATAAAAACAAGGAAAACCTGGAAAAAACTGTTGTTTTTTTGTCCGTGAAAACAGGATGTAATGACCCTGACCTGGGCCCCTCCAATTTATTCGAAAAGGCATGGATAAAGTATTTTTTTCTTTAAAGAACTGTATGTACATTTTCCTTTTAACACTTCATCCATGGAAGATCAGGCAAAATTGAACGATTGAATTTCAGTAAAAGATTCTAAATTCAAGCTATATCCTTATTATTAATACCATTTTAATTAGTTAGTTATTATGTGTTTTACAGAGTTTCAAGCCCATGAGGCATTTTCAGAAGTAAATTCAAATATACTACGTACTAAATATTTCTTTGTTTAACAAGTATTTCGTTCCGTTTATAAATGTGGTGATGAGTTGACCACCTTTTAGGTCAACCAGTATTAGGACAAATGATAATAAGCTAGCCTTCACAACATCAGACTACCAGGAGCTCTCCTATTGGTTGGTTTTAACACTAAAGACAAGGGGTCCAAGAAGCAGGAGGTAGGTCATATATAAGGGACTGAAGCAGCTTCTGCGTGGCTCTGGTTCTCCGCGTCAGTTGGTTAAACGAGTAAGAACCATGTCACTTTAATGTTGAATTTAGAATATTGAAAGTGTAATTAATTAAATAAATTGTATACGGTACAAACATTGAAATGTACTAATTTCAACAATTATTAAAAAAAAACTAGTAAGTAAATCCTAAAGTCGGCTAGGCATATCATCGGATCATCACATAACCGTGTGATTGCAAGTGCGCAGTAAGACAACTGGTATCCCAACCCTGGGGTGTGCGACATAAAAACTATATCGTCACAAGAAAAATGAATTTAACTATAATCAAGTCAAAGGATTTAAATACTTAACTCTTCATCTAAATATTTAAACAAAAGTGAGATATTTGATTTTTCGATTAATGCATATATACGTAATTATAACATTAAATGATCAGGGACACAAATAATAGCGGTATCTAAAACATTAAATACTGGGGAAAAAACCTCAAAATAATATTTATTTTTAGTAGCCGTTAGGATTGTTTTCGAAATTATGTAATCAATACATTAAAGGAAAAAATGATCACTCACAAAATAAAAATTGTAAAAGGTTTTTTTTTAAATGTATAGAAGCCTGGAAAAGTCAGGGAATTTAAAAGTTTTTTGTAACCATCCCGACCTTGTTTAGCATTGTAGCGTTGTTTACTTTATTTCTCAGTTTTGGATCGAGGTCAACCACTTACTACAGTTACGTGGAACTGGCACAGGTATCGTTTTACCTGTGACGGAAACTCAATCAAACAAATTTCCGTAAGAACATTGATGTCGCTCACTGTAATTGATAAGGCGGCGTGGCGTATCTCTTCGCGGTGCAAAGAAGGGTGGGTGCCTCATAATAATAAAGACGGGGGAGGGTGACTGTCAAATGGGGCTTTATTTGTGCCATAACGCTCGACTTTAATAGTGACCCGATAATATAGGCTATGTAGTGTGAATTATTATTATTACTATTATTAGCACCGCATCTTACTACCCGTTCGGGTTATACGCGCTTACGCTAATGTGTAATGGTAGGGTGATTGTGGATGAAATGAAGGACCTACAGTTTAACGTGGAATCCGAACCACGGTAGAGGCCTGGCATTCCCCACATTCACAAGATGTCTTGACAGAGGTGAAGGAAGGGTTTGGTAATCAGATAAATCTGTGCTGGGACCGAGGATTGAACCCCGGCCGCCAGCATAGAGGTCTGACACCTTACCTCCATACCACCAGGTCCCCTTGCAGTGCGAAGAGATTATGAACTGTATGCGTAGAAGTATAAAAGTAAAGGAGGAGGGAGGCAAGCAAGCTAATCCTGGTAAAAGAAACTCTTGCTCCCCTCCCTGACCTTGAATAGTGTCCTAACAGCTGGAGAGAGAGTAAGTGGGAAAAAGGAGCCCAACAACTTTTTTTTAGAAACACCGAATTTGAACAAAACCGTACACTAATCTAATGTTGGGTTCATCATCTAGTCTGGTTTGCTGCTAACAGGGAGGATGGCGCGCTAATTCTTGCCGGATATATTGAGGGTATTTTTCCTAAATATATTTTCACTCTCCCTCCACGCAGATGCAGGTGTATTTCCTCTAAATTCCTCATCACTACCCCATTGAAGAAATGTAGCACGTGCATAACCCAAACGGTTAGTAAGAAGATGCGGATGAGCTATAAAAAAAGATGTTATCATAATTCCTTCCATAAATATTTTTGTATACAAGATGTTCCCGGGTTAAATGGCTAAACTTTGGGAAGTGGTAGTGGATCAAAAAATTAACTCAAACTGTATTTTGAAGATTTGCTAGTTTTCTCTTTCAATTCGCGCAAACAACAAAAAACAGAATAAAAACAAAATATAGTTACTAAATAAAATATTGTATTTATTTATTTTGTTCAGATCGACGGCCTCCAGCCTGGAGACGAGCATTGCACGTATCAATGACAGAACGAGGGGCTGACCGACATTGTGCGAATGTTGTTTCTTCGCGCGCTTGCGTTATCCTTTGTCGTAATTATTGAAGGTCATTAACAGGCACTTCATACACTTTTTGTTTGAGAGCTCCCCATACAAAAAAAAAACTAATGGTGTTAGATCAGGTGAGCGTGGAGGCCAAGAGACAGGTACAGCAGGACCGGTCCATCTTCTGTGAAAATTAATATTAAACCAATACCGAGGACCTCTGCAGAGAAACGTGTTTTTATTTAGTTTTTTGCTGTTTGCGCGAAAAGGAAGATAAAACGAGCAACTCTCCAAAATACATTTTGAGTAAGTTTTTTGATCCACTACCACTTCTCAAAGTTTAACCATTTAACCCGGGATTGTGGCTATAGTCCGATCTAAAACCTTTTTTTTTAGTCAATATGATCAGAAAAATATATAAGGTGAGTTTTCGCGATGGACTTGGTTACGTCTTGGTATCGAGGGTTAACGCCCAAGTGGTTCTGACCAAGGTGGAGCTCGAGCACGATTTTGAGACGTTTTTATTGAACAAAAATGACGGTTGGGGTGGAGAGATCTAAAAGCTGGTAGGTGAAGTTATGTAATCCTACTACATGTACTGCAAATCGATGTAAAATGAACCATTATATTTTATTCTTAGTTAGATCGGTGTGTAATTTGACTAGTGCTCATATTTACACAACATATCAAGCTAAACATATCTTCCCAAAAATAACCTTAATAAAACATAAAGTACGTATGTAATATTAAATATAGGTGACCTGGTGGTCTAGGGGTAAGGTGTCGGACTTCTATGCTGGCGGCCGGGGTTCAATCCTCGGTTCCGGCACAGATTTATCTGATTACCAAACCCTTCCTTCACCTCTGACAAGACATCTTGTGAATGTGAGGAATGCCAGGCCTCCACCGTGGTTCGGATTCCACGTTAAACTGTAGGTCCTCCATTTCATCTCACAATCACCCTACCATTACACATTAGCGTACGTGCGTATACCCGAACGGGTAGTAAGACGCGGTGCTAATAATAATAATATTAAATATACCTAGATCATAGAGTATCCTCTTCCTATCATCCATAGCTAAAATGTTTTTAAGTTCCTACTTACTGTCATGTATATCTAGCTACTAATTGCTGTCCATTTTAATTTACAAAAACATAAATACATTGACTATGAAGTTATACTCGTTTAAATCTAACGTAAAAAGTGATGTTTTGAAATTAGCGCACAAACTCTCGGCTCGTTGGTCGTAACTATACTGTTTAGTTGGTCAAGGAAAGTGTCACCAAACCGAGCTATGTATCATTTGGTGATAAACATTTCGTAAACATTGATACCCGGTCAACCTTCAAAAAACTCCTATAGCTCACCAATAATGTTTTAAAATCCACATAACGGTCGATTAACTGGGAAATTACTTACAAGATTATGCCCGAATTAGAAAACGCTTTGAAATGCGGTTTTTTATGCATTCTTAATTTGACATTCAGGAAATTAAGATCAATAAAATATTATTTTCATTTCAATGGTCATTTTTCAATTACTTTTTATAGGTAGTTATATTAAATTGTTTATAGTAGTCTCAATTGCACTGTTTTCTAATCAATATTACATAAAGTCGAACCACGATGTGACGTCTGATTTTAACCGTCACATCTTGGTGCAATTTTATCAATTTTTTTTAAAAAACACAGTGGAATTGATCAAATAAAATACAAGAACACTGAAAAATAGTTATTACAGGACTAAAAAACTATTTAATTGATCCAAATTTCGTTGTTGTTAAATTAAGAATGCAGAAAAGCCCAATTCGATGCGTTTTACTGGTTTGAGCGTAATCTTGTATCGAATGATCCGGTTAATACGCCGTGAGATGAGCTATTAAAGTCACAATTATCATTGGTGTGCTATCATTTTACGGCGACGACCGCGCGTCTGGCGGCAGAAACGTGATACATCCATATACTTATCTCTTACCCTTAAAGTCAGTGACTCAACTCTCGACATAAAACCAATTATCCTCCCCCTTCTCTTCGGCTTAACCGGTAAACTTTTTGAGGGACTCTGGGTCTTTAAGGACGCGACTAGAGCTGGTCGCGTTTCGTCTACTAGACTACAAACTCCGTCTGTAAATATGACACTCGGGTTAGAGTCGGATTACGACAAGAGAGAATTTACTACTTCTATCAAGGGGGTGATAAAAAAAAACACTCAAAGTTTACTCTTAACATTTAAGAGATAAGGACAAAAAAGTTTTAATTTCCGTGTACATCTACTATTAGCCGTTCGTTCTATCTGAATTGAATAATTATTAGAATCAATTTCCAAACGTCCATTCCGCTAATCAGAACAATAAATTATCTCTCATCCTCAAAATTTGAATTAAAATATTATATAACTACATGTTCATGAACCTAGTTTGATATAATTTTTTTTAAGCCGTAATATCTTTCTAAAAGTATTAAAAAGTTTTATAAGCCTTGGTCACAAACAAAGAAATCCCTTGTTCGTGGCCTTGTTTTATATTAATGCATAACGCATAAACTAATGGTAAATAACGCATAGCGTCATAAGAAAAATACACCGGTTTTTAATAAAACGTAGTGTTTACAGACTTACTTAAATCAGTTATATTCTATTCATAGAAAATGGCCTAACTTTTTGCACTACTAGATAAGATATGTAAAAATACTTCATTAAAGGGGTCACTCGAAAATGGGAAAAATATCAAAAATAGCTGTATAGTGAATACAAATTAGGTATACGGTAACTAAGGTTGATTAGGGTTGATGGCGCCAAGGGCAAATTCAAAAATAGCACCCTTTGAACACTGTTATTTAAATTTTGAATGAGTTAATATATTGGTATTCAAAGTGGTTACTGGTTATTAGACTAATTATATAGGAGTTCTGTCTTGCGGCAGGTCAATTCCTTTTGTCAGTGAACTTATACCGCCAATGCGCCCTGGCCTCTGCCTCCTCCTTTAGCTCCAATAATTTTCTTCTTTCCCTCAACCTTTTCTTCTATGCACGGGCGTCGTTAGTGGAGGGTACAGGAGTGGAAAGCCCCCCCCCAATGATTTGTGCAGATAAGAAACTTTTAATAAATTATTGAATTTTGAAAAAGCTGGTTCCCACAATTTCAATTTTTTTTGTTAATAATATATGATATATTGTGCAGCTTAAACTCTTAGTTAACAGTGATTGACACTTTACTCTCTACTTCCCGAGAATCATTAGACAAGATCACCTGTAAGTTATATTCTAGCCTGTGTTGCCAAGTCAACGGGTTTCTCCCCAAATCTGTTGATTTTCAGAACTGTCGCAAAATAGTCAGAAATAAGTTTTAGCTCAATGCATGGACTAAAAACCTACTCAAGATCAAGTAAGACACACACAAAATGATTAATACAATAGCTAAATAAGTTATCATACTAAATTTTCGTTATTCAATTGGTAAAAATCTGATATTTTTTTTCTCTATAATATGAAGAGAAAATTTGCTATTTCCAGGTCCGTAACAAGGAAAGGAAAGGTTTCAACCCCTTCCTTCCAAAAGTATGATTATTAACATATATATTAGTAACATATATATATATATATGATATAAGTATGATTAGTAACATATATATATTAGTAATATATATATATATATGATATAAGTATGATTAGTAACATATATATATGTTACTAATCATACTTTTGGAAGGAAGGGGTTGAAACCTTTCCTTTCCTTGTTACGGACCTGGAAATAGCAAATTTTCTCTTCATATTATAGAGAAAAAAAATATCAGATTTTTACCAATTGAATAACGAAAATTTAGTATGATAACTTATTTAGCTATTGTATTAATCATTTTGTGTGTGTCTTACTTGATCTTGAGTAGGTTTTTAGTCCATGCATTGAGCTAAAACTTATTTCTGACTATTTTGCGACAGTTATATATATATATATATATATATATATAGTTTCTTGTCAATGTATAGGCTTGTAGCCTATCAGAATCTATTAAATTTTCTAATAGCTACAATCTGATTTATGTGTTAGAACACTTTAAAATTCTTCATAAAATATTTCAAGTAATAAAAAAATGACAAAAATTTATGAACGTCACACCGATCCCCTACAAGTACCCCTCCCTCTTTTTTCCCTTCACCCCTTCCACAAAAAACTGGGTATGGACGTGGTTAAATTCCCCCCCCCTTCTTCAATAAAGAAGAGCTAGCAGCACCTGTGCTTTTATGACGTCATGAAGAAGAAAGTTCCTCCTAAGGATGTGTCTGATCCAGTTTTCTTTGCACTGAAGAATCACATTCAAAATGGTTCTCTTATCCACTCTTCCTATGACTTCTTAATTTTGTCACCTTGTCTGTTCGCCCAATCTTCTCAAGTCTTTCCCAGCATCACATTTCAAAGCTCTCTTAATTTTTTATTTTCCATCTTCCTGAGAGTCCAAGTTTCTGCTCCAAATATAGCATTTCGTCAGGTTTCTTCCTCAGTTCCTCGGGGTCAGCAGTAACCTCTTCTTGTCGAAAGCTTCTTTGGGCATGGCGATCCTCGAACTAATTCATTTGGTGCAATAGGAATCCTTTATTACGAAGTAATAAAAACAAAATATCCTTTCATTGTTAAATAAATGAAACTTTAAATGTTTCATTTCACTTTCCTTAGTCCAAGTTATGCTTATATTTCTAATAAATTTGGCAGCCAGGCCACGTTCCCCACCTGCTTCACGCTAATTACGCCACTGCGCCAGAGTGAATATAAATTGACAGCGAGAACCACAGACAACAAATACTATAAGGATATCCGTTCATTTCTACTCTATTCGATATAATACGATATCGATTATTCCATAAGATACGTTATCTGCATAGAAAATTCGACACATCTATTAACTAATCTGGTGCCAAGTAAAATTACCTAATGGAACGATAGTTAATATCCCTCTACCTTCAAACCTATCCTGATAATAAATTATGGCCAGAGATAACATGTTTATTTTTATTTTTCAAAATGTGAAAATAATGAACTAAAACGTAAAAAAAAAGGTAGAATTTTCCACGTGATTCAGTGGGTTTAGTGGTTAACCACGAGCTTAGAAAACACTGGTTCGACCCCGAGGTATTTTAGAAAATATATGTACTATTTGCATGCAGTGTTCATTCTGTTATAGAAATAGTTATTGACTAGATAAGAAACAGACAATCTTTGAATCCCCTCGGGCCAGATTTAGTTGTTACAACATGGCCAAAATCAGAGTACTAATTATAAATCATATTATATTACGCCTATAGCTATATTATATATCAATTATTATGTATTTAACAATTATTATATACATACACACCACTGGCTATATTCATTCACATTATTTTTTATAAAGTGCATCCATCTTCTTTTTTTCCTACATCTTAACCCGCTCATGCAGCGTCACCATTTTTAATCCATGACAAGTCATAAGAACTTGTCATATTTGTTTTGGCGGACCTGTTTTAAAACCAGATGTCCTTCCTGACGCTAGCCCCAGACACTTGCCCAAAGAAACAAAATTAACTCTAAGAGCGAGAGTGAAAGAGCCTACCAATTTTCCCGGAAAGGTACTAACACATACCTTACAGGGATCTTTTACATGCCACAATTGACATGGGACTGGCGGCTTTACTTCCCCTCCGATCGAAGTTGTGCTACGGATTTTTAGCTAGCAAAAAAAATCCGTTGGCCTCGTTTGCGTTTGAACCTACAACCATCGGGTTCTGATGGGATTACTTTACCCCAAGACCACCGAGGTCGCTTTTGTAGACATGGAAGATTAAAAAATTATTTTCTTCATTCGCTTTCTTCCAATTTTGGGTTATTCTACTCTGCCTTCAATCCTATTTTTACAATCTTCCTATGCCAATTTTGCCCTAAATGAAATTGACAAGCCTGGAATGGGGCTTCAGGAAATATTATTTCTATGACAATATGAGACTTTTCAAAATCCAAGATACATCATTTCAGGAAAAACTGGTCAGCCCATAAATTTTGTATTCAAGTCTACATTTTATATAGAAGTTTGTACTTTCATTGGGTATGAAACAAAACACGTGTTGATTGTATGCACCACCGACAAATGAATGGATGGTGTACAACTCATAGAAATCTTTTGGACACAAATTGAAAGTTATATCAGCAAGTAGGCCTATTATAGAGCAATTTTTACATAGGAATTTTAAGTCTGCTTAATAAGTTGCTAACATATTATCTTTAACATAGCAAAATGTATCATTACTGTTTGTGAAAATTTTAATTACTTTTAGTTGATCGATTGTTTCAACTAATTATTTTAGCACTACATGATACTTTTTTTATGCGTTCAAGATATATTGCTAGCCTAATATCATTGATGTCTTGTTTAACCATTTAATTACTGTTAATAACCATAATTACCCTTCTGATGATCTTAGCTGGTCTTTCAGTCAAATCATCAATCACATTCCTCTTACAAGAATTTCTTTGTCTAGAACATCTTTCTGAAGCTGCTTCCAATCTATTTCTAAATGGTTGTGTTCACTTACAATCTCAAGTATCTGACACCAGCTTCGGTGGCCGCATGGTCTAATGCGCCACTCTTTCAGTAGACTATACACGATGACGGAGAGATCGAGGTTCTAATCTTGGTCGGGTCTACTGAGGGTGGTCTTCCAAAATGGTTCTCCACTATCCTTACACGCTAACTCTCCTAATCTCTAATACCATTAGTGTCATTAGTATATAAGCATATAATCTGAACGGGTAGTAAGACGCGGTGCTAATTTTTTTTTTTATCAAACTGGGCTGTAGATCTATGTTTACCAAACTGTTGCAATTCCTCGTAGTGCGTCTCCATGAAATGTTTCCATTGGTTAATTCTCGAAACACACAATACTTGTAACTTAAAAAAACAACTTTTATTGCGGTGTTGTCATATGACTTATTATTTACCAAAACAAAATATTAACCTGGCGACCATTTAAAACTAAACTGTTACAAATTCACAAGACGTAATCGATTCAAACTTGAAAAAAAAGTAATAAATTAAATAGTAATTGATAACTTACTAGTACCGTAAAACTACACAGCTGATCCAGCACTAAGCAAGTTTCTATATACACCTGTTTCTGTCAGTCGCTCACAATACCGGGTGACCTTGGTTGAAACCTGTCCTATATTCTATTCACGGTAAGAATTACTCTCTGAAAGGCCTTTTTTCCTACAAATATCCTATTATATAATAGATTTCTGGTAGGGAAAAAGGCCTTTCAGAAAACCATTACTACGGTGAACGGACTTTTAAGTACAGTACTAACGTCACAAAGTATTCACTAACGACCCTCATAGGTGAGTAAGAGAATTCAATGTCAGGCTCCCACATGGGGTTGATGACTGATAGAACCAGGTTAAAACAGTTTAAGGTTCCAGGGAATAGCCACTTTTCGCTAATGTCTCAGATCAATGACATAGCTGTATTAATAGTGCCTTTGTAGAAATTTTAATTAGGTAACCTATTTTTATATCGCTTTTTTTTATCCCTGTGTATAATCCTATCCGTTCAGGCTATAAATACATTTACTAATTATATTAAACTATTAAGGATGAGGAAGGGTAACCATATTAGAATAGAGGGAGATTGGATACCCATTAAGCAAAAATCCCTTCAGTACACCCGACCGGGATTCTAGCCTCAACCTCCCGATTACCAGTAAACAATAATAGATGAATCTTACAGTTATACCGCGTGCCCACCAAAGAAGGTGTGGGCATCCACAGAAATGCTTGAAAAATGTGCCCGGACAGGAATTCGAATCCTTGGCCCTTGGCTAGCAATGCTTTATCAACTTAGCAATAAGGTGACTCGATATAACTACTTATTTTGCAAAATATTTTTGGCAAAATGAATAAAATATTGCTCCATTAGAAACATATAGTTTAATATTTTCTTCACATGACGATATCAACAGTTGTTGAATATCTGTCATGAGCATGGTGACACAGATGAAAACGTTTTTAAATGGAAAGAAGAGATGTCATTAGATTTCAGGACATATTTGAAAGTTATTCAAGAACTATAGAGGTCACCATGGGAAGAAAATTAAACTCTATTTTTCTAGTGTAACAATGTTTTATTTCCTATGGCAAAAAAATAAATAATTGTTTTTGTATAGAAACTTTAAAAATACTGCCCTTAGCTTATTTTCCCTACATCCCCACCTAAGCCAAAGGTCCAAGGTTTGAGTCCCTGCCCTTATTTAAATACTATTTCATAGTTGTCGGTATTATCTATTAAAGTAACAGCTGCAGATAATGTGGCTTTACATATAAACGTATAAAAATTGTTTTAGTAACTTTTCTTACTGTGAGCAAAGTTACTTTAAAACTAACTCGGAAATTAACTACATTCGAATGGCAGTCCAACTGTCGTACTGTCTGAAATTAAATTAATTTGCAAGTTTTGTGCTGATGACGGAATGATAATATTTATAATATATATATTGCGGGCTGAGTTAGGGTATTTAACGTGTATTTTATAAATATTGATACCATATATATTGTATCAATTTATCTCCCCGATTTTGTATTTTATTTTTGTTTGTTTTTTTGTGTGTGCGACGGAATATATATATATCTTTCTGTAGCCCCAATCTCCCCTCCCCCCTCTTTTCCACTTCAACCTTCCTGCGAAACTCTTACCCCCGAACAGTCAGTTTCCCACGGTAACAAGCCCACACAGAGCAGTCTCTCACCTATCCCCCTCCTCCTCATCAACATGTCATCACGAGATTTAGAATGCGCGATTCTCTAATTTCTGGAGGGTGGATCTCGTAGCACACCTCCCTCCTTCACCACACAGAAGAATGTTGGGCTTGGACTTTACCTACTTGCCTTTCGGAAACAACAAATAAAATAAAATCGGAAACCACAAATATTTTTTTTTTTTTTTAGGAAAACGGAAAATTCGTTATGATTTATTTTTCAATTGAGAATCAGCTGAAATTATATATAATAAAATATATTTATATGTAATTATATATCTAGGCTACATTTATGTAAACTGGATAACACTGTTCACACGCAGTAAACTAGACTGCCGATGACGGGGAGATTGTGATCCTAAATTTGGTCGGGTGTACTGAGGGTTGTTTTCCTAAATGGTTTTTCACTCTCCCTCAAAGCAAATTCATGTACACTTCCAAATAATGTTAACCTTCCTTATCACTAAAACGATTAGAGTAATAAGTGCTTATGCGTATAACCAGAATGGGTAGTAAGACGCGGTGCTAAAAATACAGTTTTATATATATACAGTGTTTAGCTTCTGACAGAACACGGTGGAACGGCGTTCCGGTACCTCTATTAAGGTAAACACGAAATTCAGAAAAAATCTCTTTAGAAAGAAGTGATTAGCAAATCAATTGCATATATAAGCGCGGTGCTTTATTTAAAAATTAGCTGCTTAGGTGAAGAATAGTGTATGTACCCAACAATGACAGGTGCGTTCCCTAACCCGTAGTCTTGTTTTCCCTCATCACGAGGTGTATCACTGAATAAGATTACCGATGAGAACTTCATTTTAGATCTTGGCTTGATGTGCGATGATTTACAGGAACTGAGTTGAGCGAGGCTTTGCAGCATCGGAATGTTGGCCTAGGTTTTGCAAACGAAAAAAAAATGAGATTAACAGTCTCTGTATTTGAAAGAAGAAAATCAGTACCAGGTACTTACTATAAGCCTACCACGGCCCTAGAAGCAGTACAAAATTTTAATTTTGTGGGGGGCTCCTTTTTATAAAAGGGAAGGACGCAATTGTAAATAAAGTTGTTGAGCTGTGTTGCAAACTTAACTCTTGTTTCTTTTCAATTCCTTTTAAGAAACTTATTTAATTCAAATTTTCGAATGGCTCGAATTTTTTCCTGGTCCCTTCAAGTTCAGATTATCCATGTTCTTCTGTATTTGTGATTGTACTTAACCTAACTTTCAAATGTAGCTTATCCTGGACGTTTTATCAAAATGTCATGTAGTTTCCTTTGTTAATATTAATTATACAGTTGAGATATCGTCTGCTTCACATATGACGTCTGCTTGCGCCTAGCTCTAGAAAATTTCATTTTTAAGAGTTTAATTGGACGTTGTTTCCAACTTTCTCATTGGTTGGCATAGTCACGTGATTACGGATACGGACTATAAAGATACGGAGCTTGCGGACTCTTAAAACAATTAACTTAAATCGATAATTTAAAAAATACAAATAATTATTGTAACTAAAATCAATACATTAACCAGTAACATTAATTAAATCAAACATACTTAATTTAAAATCAATAATGAGACAGTTATGAAAAATTAATTTAAATTGATAGATTAACATGTAACGATGGGCTACCTTAAAACATAATTTGTATAATTGTATGTGGTTTTATTTTTTTACGCTAACAAACAACGTTCATCGAGATTCGAATGGTATAACGAACGCGTCACTCTCGCTTTATACTACGTTACAGGGGACGGTGTGATCGGAATTCGAATCTTTGTCGGGTGTACCTAGGGTGTTTATTCCTAAATAACTTTCTTCTCTCCTTCCATGAAACCAGTATATATATATATATAAGAATAAGGTATAACTTATATATATATATATATAAGTTATACCTTATTCTTTTCTTCCCTGTCCTCTCTCGACTCACGCATACCCGACTATAAAAAGCTAAGCTAAGGACGAAATATCGCGGGACCGGTTCTTGGCAGCTCTCGGGAGTGATGTAAGATTTCGTGTGCGGCAAGAGCGGCCTAAGACACTGGACGCTGCCGTTAGTCTGGCTCTTGAGTTGGAAGCTATAGGTCAAGTGGAGGCAGCCGATCACGTGTGTCGAGTATCCGCAGATGATGAGTTATTGCAACTGATAAAGAAAAGTGACGCTTGCGTTGTAACTCAAGAGCATCACAAAACGGAACAAATTATGAACATGGTGATGCAGACAATGGATGCCGTCCGTGATGTTTGTGAATCTTTGAAAAGTGTTGCAGGTATCATTCAGACAATGAAGCAATGTCAACGTGGACTAGAAATAAAGTGCTACCAATGCGGTGAACTGGGACATGTTCGGGCAAAGTGTAGTAAGGACAAGAAACAACAAAAAAAACTAGTGCTTGCCGGTGTGCCTGAAACCACACCGGCAATAAATTCCGATTCAAATCAGTACCCCGTTGTAGTAGGAAGTGTGGAGACGTGTTCGGCCGTGTCCGTGGAGGGAAAATTGTGGGATGAGCATATAGATTTACTGATAGTCACTGGAGCAGCCGTTTCCCTCATAGATGAGAAAGTTTGGCGACGAGCGTCAAATGGCAAACATCAGCCAACAAACAGGTCAATTATAAATGCAAGTGGTGATCATATGACTGTGCTTGGTACAGTGAGTGTACCCGTTAGAATAAGAAGCTATTTTTTAACACAGAAAATGATTGTTGCAAAGGGACTGGCACAGATGTGCCTTATAGGCACTGACTTCTTACGCAGAAACAAATGCGATGTTTGGCTTTCCAAAGGAAGAATGCGTGTGGGTGAAAGGGAAGTACCCCCAAATAAAACACTAGGGGAACCACAGCCCGGAGTATGCCGAGTGACTTTGATAGAGACAATCTTGATACCAAATGGCATGAGGTGGTGATCAAGTCAGCAGTCATTGCGGATATTGGTATGGGGGTATTAGAAACAAACAGTTAGCTTTCTGAGAAGCATGGAGTTTTCATGGCCCGCGTTTCAGTATCTTCCAAGGACAAGGCTATTCCAGTGAGTGTGTTAAATCCACACCCACAACCAGTGACTTTATATAGTAGGACAAATATTGAATCACTGATGCCATACGCCATGGAAGGGGCGGTAGGGACTGAAGATGAAACTACCCGGGGCGATAAGGTATCTACTTTATTTGATTTAGACTCGACCAAGTTATCACCTACCCAACGTTCTATACCAGAAGCCATGTTGAACAATTTTCCAGATGTATGATCCTGGGGACCAAATGACCTTGGTCGTACTAATCTAGTTTATACGGGTGAAAGTATACCCACCCGCCAACCACCGAGAAGAGTACCATTCCACCGTAAGACGTAAATGAGAAGTGTAGAGAAAGATATGAGTGCAAATGACGTCATTAAACCCNTGAGAAGTGTTGTGAAAGATATGAGTGCAAATGACGTCATTCAACCCTCAACCTCCCCATGAAGCTCACCCGTTGTCATGGTGAAGAAGAAAGATGGCGTAACTAGTTTTTTTTATAGATTATCGGTGGCTGAACGATATTACAAAGAAGGACGCGTATTCCCTCACTCGTATAGACAATCTACTTGACCCTTTAGGAGATGTGGAGCTATTTTCCACAATCGATATGGTGAGTGGCTACTGGCAACTTGAGGTTGCTCCTCAGGATCGTGAGAAGACCGCATTTACAACAGGAGATGGGCTGTGGGAGTTCAAGTTGCTTTCCTTTGGAGTGTGTAATAGCCCAAGCACATACCAAAGATTGATGGATCTAGTTCTATCTGGCCTCCAGTAGGATATGGCATTGGTGTACCTGGATGATGTAATCGTGATTGGGAGAACTTTTGAGGAGAACATCGGTAGACTACGTGAGGTGTTCAAGAAGTTACGAGAAATTGGTCTAAAAGTGAAACCTTTGAAATGTAATATATTTCGAACAAGTGTGAGGTTTCTGGGACTCGTTATTTCAAAGGAAGGTGTGGCCACTGATCCAAAAAATGTTCGTGTAGTGGTGGATTACCCCATAGCTAATGCCATCACTGAACTCGGGGCATTTCTGGGGCTGTCTTCATACTACAGACGTTATGTTAAGGGATTTCCAAACATCGCGGCAACCCTGTATCAGCTCACACAAAAAGGAGAGAGGTTTAGGTGGAATTAACAGTGTGATTGTGCCTTTAAACAGCTGAAACAACGTCTCACGTCTGCTCCAATTCTTGCCTATCCAAGGATGGACACTGAGTTTATCTTAGATACAGATGCCAGTGGGACAGGCATCGGAGTTGTTTTAAGTCAAGTACAGGAGGGAGAAAAACGCGTGGTATCCTACCTTAGTCAAGCGCCAACAAAGGCTGAGCGTCACTATTGTGTAACTAGAAGAGAGATGTTGGCTTTAGTGTATGTAACTCGTCACTTCCGGAGTTATTTACACGGTAAAAAAGTTTAAAGTACGCACAGACCACAACTATCTTCACTGGATGCAGCAGTTCAAAGAACCTGAAGGGCAGGTTGCCCGGTGGCTAGAGCAATTCGCTGAATTTGAGCTCATGGTAGAGCATCGTCCTGGAAAGAGTCGCGGAAATGCTGATGGATTATCACGTTTGCCATGTAAGCAATGAGGGCAGGAGTAGCTTCCGGTATACACTATATCTCAAGATGGCTCAAGCTGGGCACTTCATTGGTCAGACACGGACATCAGATTGCTACAGGACGCTGATGAAGCCATCGGACACATTGCTAAGCTAAAGTGGAAAGATAAGGATAGGTCAACCCCCTGTGAAGCATCCAGTAGAGTGTGGGCACAATGGAAACGACTAGAAGTACATCTAGGCCTTCTGTACCGTCACTGGTTGGAAGAAAATAAGCCGGATGTACTTCAGTTTGTATTATCACGTCACCTATATACCGATATGTTAAGATCGTTGCATGACTGGTGGCCACTTAGGTGTTAAAAAGACATGAGAGAAAATCCGACATAGGTTCTATTGCCCGAGGATGACAGATGATATAGAGCTGTGGTGTAGAGAATGTCCTGAGTGCGCGAGAAGGAAATCACCGACCACCAAGCTGAGAGTAGCCCTTGGGACCTACCTTGTAGGATTTCCCCTCCAGCGTGTAGTTGCGGATATTTTGGGACCCTTGCCGAAGACAGTTCAAGGAAGCAAATACATTCTTGTAGTAACTGACCCCTTCACCAAATGGACGGAGGCTTATGCTATGCCAGATATGGAAGCGTCAACAGTAGATAAGCTCATTGTGGAAAAATTAATTCGCCGGTTTGGTGTGCTAGTGGAACCTCATACAGATTAAGGATGCCAGTTTGAGTCCAAGCTATTCCAAGAGATGTGTCAACTTCTTTGGGTAGAGAAAGCTCGCACAACTCCATACCACCCACAGTCATCTGGCTTGGTAGAAAGATTCTATAGAACTCTACGCGCAATACTTTCCGAGTACGTCAACAAATCTCAGGACAACTGGGACAAGGCTCTGCAACAAGCTCTACTAGCGTACTGGTCCAGTCCACAAGATTCAACTAAGTTCACTCCTTACTATTTCATATTCAATCGGGAGGTACGGTTACCAATTGACGTGATGTATGGAGAACCAGAGCCTGCCGACAGTGTCGTAGAGTATTCTCGGTAGCTAAGAACAAATTTAGAAACTGCACATTGTTTGACACGAGAAAATATCAGCAAAACACATAGGGTGCAAAAAGATGTGTACGACCGGTAGTGCATGGGTAGTGCCTATAAGGTTGGAAATCGTGTGTGGCTGCACCAGCCAGCTGTCACAAAATAAGTCTCACCTAAACTGTACAGGCAATGGGATGGCCCATATAGTGTGAAAATCATAATATCAGATGTAATCTACCGTAGTCAACGTGAATCACCAAAGCGAAAACTGATGGTTGTACATTTCAACCATCTGAAGCTATGCAGTTCGGCCCTAATGGAACCACCATCAGCAACAGACAAGGAAGGGACAGATGTTAGTGAAAACTTGTCACCTTTGTAAAACTAATAGTCCGGAATTGTTTTTGCTACCCAGGATTATTCCAGAGAGACGCTATCATGTGATGCAGAGGAATCCCAAGGAATACTAGCTGAACGTGTGACCATAATGACTTTTCTGTGAAATGGAAAAAAATACAATAATAACTCTCAGTTTGATGTACTATAGTGGCTCAGGAGAGCCTCTTTGAAAAACTGAGGGGGAATAGTCTAACGGATAACTGTAGTGACCCGTTTTGCGAGTGTAGTGAACTTACTCACCTCTCTAACTGGAATGCAGAAAGAGTAGGTGGGGGCGCACAGTTGCAAATAATCAGGTAGTAGAGTAGTCATCTTGTGAGTGCGTTTGGGACTGGTTGTTTTAAACTAGAGTCGTGGATACGGTAACCAAGTATCGTACGTGTATATATTGATGTATAATAGTTGTACCAATGGTTGTACTTTTAAGTGTAAATATATATCTAATTTGTAAATAATAAAACACGGTACGCAACAAAACAAAATCAACTCGCATGTCACAAGAATATCTCTACGAGCTAATCACTAAGTACAGTGCACGTAGCCTTTCTAGAGGTTCGACCTTCACTAACGGAGTACAGCAGAACTGGACGTGTAAACAAAGACGTATGGGGGAGGTGGGCGGGGGGAAGGGCGTGAAGAAAGGTACTGACCGCACTCCAACGTTGCTTCCCCTTCTTTCAAAATATAACAACACGTCACTGCAACTACAAGTGGGCAAACAATACTGTACAGTATATTACAACTTACAAAAAGTTCGAACTAACTAAAACAAAATTCGAACTATCCACAATTTTGTAACATTGTTTTAATACAAAATCCACGAGACCGGGCGAAAAATTCGAACTAAAGACAATCGATTTCAAATTACGGAAGTTCGAATTAGTCAGGTTCCACTGTAATATATTTAAAACATGAGTTAGTTTGTCTAATTGGTATGAAAATGCCATTTGTGCTTTCATTTTGATGCGCGCGCATCCATACTTTGTTGTGATTGGCAGTCCTAAGCTAGTCTTTAGAAAGTTAAAATTTGAGTCAACTTTTACGGAGTGATAAGAACTAAGGAATTAATGATAAGGACTCTGTAGACAGTGCATTCTGTCAGTGTGGAGTCGATCTCTTACAGAGTACTACGCACCTTACAGATACGTAGTCTGTAGATGGGGCTTTAGATCGATTCCAACATCTTTAAAAAGTACAGTCAACGTCATAACACAAGTGAGAGCTAGTATCAATTTATATTAATAGCGAATTTTTATATGAATATAAAGCACCTACAAAAAAAACTCTCACGGTGTTCATGCTAAGAATGGCAGGCTTTAATCCTCCAACTTTAGAGTACCCCATATTCAGTGCGGCCGAAGGGAGAGCAAATATTTTTACAGTTTTTATAGAATTGAAATTTTTTGGCCAAAATAAATCAAATATTTCTCCAGTAGCAACATAGAGTTTAGTTTTCTGCACATGCTAATATCAACAGATCTTGAATATATATCAAGGGTGTCCTGGAATTTTATCTTTATTTAATTATTTTTTTTGACAAAATTACAGGACATCCTGACAGATATTTAAAATCTGGTGATATTAGCATGTTGAGAAAACTAAACTCTATGTTGCTACTGGAGAAATATTTTATTTATTTTGGCCAAGGAAATGTAATTCTATAAAAAAAAAACTGTAAAATTACTCGCGCTCCCTTCGGCCACACTTTAAGGATATTTGAGATTAGAGTATTCAAGAAAATATCGGATTCGAGATTAAATATAATTATATATGTTTTTTTAGTTTTAGTTGTAATTTGCTTTATAGTTTTAAATACACCATGTAGCAACAAATGTTAGCATTTAGTTACTATTTGTATTCTACACCATTCTATTATATTTAGGTTTCCTCTTTTGTTCAACATTTTCCCCCAAGATTCTGATTCGAATCAGAGATTAATAAAATTTTAGAATCGACCCAGCTCTAGCTGATGTAATAACTTTTTTTTTGTCATACAGCAAAAAGAGTATCTGCCAAGTTTAGTGAGTTGGGGTGTAGAATACTCGTGCGTGACGTGCGAGTGGTGTCCGGTGTGAAGGAGGTGGGAAAGAGGGGCTTTTCATCGACTGCCGTGTTGCGCCTTGTCGCTACTACACGCATCGCTGACTAACGCGAACACGACATTCATTGGTCTAGAAGGCACGTCTCAAGGGTCTATGTTAGCAATGTTAACCGCTTTCATTGCCAGGAGGCGCCATTTTTTTGTCTAGGTGGATGAGAAGGGAACGTGGGTTGATTTCAGCATTTTTTGCAGTTTATGTAACAAATGATTCCTATTGCACCAATGGAATTAGGTTGAGGATCTCCACGGCCAAGGAAGCTTTCAACAAGAAGAGGTTACTGCTGACCTGAGGAACTGAGGAAGAAATCTAATAAAATGCTATATTTGGAGAATTGCGCTCTATGGAGAAGAAACTTGGCCTCTTAAGAAGATTAAAAAGAAATACTTGGAGAGATTTTAAAATGTGATGCTGAAGAAGACTTGAGATTAGGTGGACAGACAGGGTGACAAATGGAAAAAAATCCCAAGAAGAGTGGGGAGAAGAGAACCATTTTGGATGTGATTCTTCGGTGCAAAGCAAACTGGGTCGGGCACATCCTTAGGAGGAACTGTCTTCTGCACGTCATGTATGGAAAGGTTGAGGGAAAGAAAAGCTTAGTAAGAAGTAGGATTCAAATATTGGATGACTTTAAGGAAATAAGAAAATTCTGGGAACTGAAGGAGGAGGAGGTAGAAGACAGGGTGCATTGATGGTTTGAGTTCATTGACATAAGGAATGGGTATGTCGTAAGAAAAAACACAATAATAGTATTATTATCACCGCGTCTTACTACCCATTCGGGTTATACGCACTTACGCTAATGTGTAATGGTAGGGTGATTGTGAGATGAAATGAAGGACCTACAGTTTAACGTGGAATCCCAACCATGGTGGAGGCCTGGCATTCCTCACATTCACAAGAGGTCTTGTCAGAGGTGAAGGAAGGGTTTGGTAATCAGATAAATCTGTGCCGGTACCGGGGATTGAACCCCGGCCGCCAGCACAGAAGTCTGACACCTTACCCCTAGACCACCAGGTCACCAATAATAATATTAATGTTACAAAAAACTTTTTTGACAAAATAAAATAAAATATTGATCAATTATGATGCACTTAGTTTAATGTTCTACATATAGTAGAGTCCGACACCTAAGCTCAGTCCGCCTGCAGAGTCAAGGTTACCGAGATATATTCCCGCCATGGCCAAAACATTATCATTGGTTAAATGTGGATTTCCCCTTACACATATTTGAATTAACAACCGGGGTCTGTATGTTGTGTTTGTCCTAGTCTTAAGTTAAATTATAAGTCGTGTACTGGTATAATCAATAGGTTCAAAAAGTGTTTGATAAATACCTCAAATAAATAATCATACTAATCTAAACATTTCTTAAATATTTGGCCACCTCTGTGGTCTAGTGGTCAGAGTTCTTGGCTGCAAATGCAGATATCCCAGGTTCGATCCCTGGTACTTCCATTTTTTCTGTGAAGCAGTGAGTCTGGAACGGAGTCAACTCAGCCTCATGAGGACAAATGAGGAGTAATGAATTAAAAAATAGGGGTTCCGGTCTAGAAAACGGAAATTAATAGGGGAGGGGTTTGTTGTGCTGACCACGTGAGACCACAGAAGTTGGCATTATCTTTGCCAGCAAATGGCGGCCACTCTGTTGGGATGAAATGTTTGAAGGCTGATGCCATGGAGTTATGTTTAGTGCTAGGGATGATAAAAGTACAATTTAGGAGGAAATGTATCCAAATTTGCGTGGAGAGAAAGAGAAAGTGGGAGATAGAGAGAGTGGGAATCTATTAGATCAAAAATAAGCTCCGTACAACCGGGTGGGATTCGAAACCCAGTCTCCACACCACCGTAAGATCAGACTAATTCCGCTCGAATTTCAGACCACGTGCCCATGAATGAACTTTCTGGTCCTGAATTCTTGATGAAGCCCAGAGTAATTTATAGTTGACCGGAGTTGAGTGGTTTCTGGTTTGACATTTCAAAGTGAACTTCTTACTATACCTTAAGTAATGTTAAACCAATAGTAATATTAAACCAATGGATTTTGTACTTGTGATGTATGAGGTTTTCGTGACCACCAATCATTGCTTATTAATACAAGTATTTCGATTGTAGCCTGTTAATAATGTGTCCGGACGTTTGTACATTTCTACGCAATTATTCTTCACATTCTGTTTTGTACTCATTGCATAATCTGCCTACACCGCTACAAAAACATAAAACACTTATTTACCAAGCTACAAAAGTGTGTTGTGGTACGTTTGGGACTTCCGACTTTTTTTTAAATATTTGTGAAGGACACATAAAATAAAATATTTTGATAGCTCTGGTTGTATAATTCTTGTTTTAAAAACTGTATAGCTTCTTAATGGGGGTGATAAAAGAGGTAAGCGAAATAAATAATGTTTGAAGGTATAAAGTCGAATAAAAAAACAACTAAATTTACTAGTGAATCCACACCATTTTTTGTGGTAGAATAATTTAAGGCAGTGGTGACCCTTCTGAGAATAATATTGTTGGCTGCCGTCTTTCATCTCCGCCCCACCCCATCCCAGATCACAACACCGAAAGTTAAATGTAATAAGCATGCTGAAATCAGCGATAATAACCTTAAATGCATGCTACATTGTACTTATTTCAATTAAAATTTTGATTAATTTTCTTAAAGATCTTTGAGTGAAAATATAGTATCCAACACAAGATGAGAATAAAAAAAAATAAAGTCAAACAATTTTATGTAAATAGATTAAAAACAAAATATAATTTAAATCACCTGTAAAAAAGTCACAAATTTGTCTACACTTCTGATCTGTTGCCAAATGAACAATATCTCCTCGTTTGAAAAAAACATGAACACAAAATAGCTACACTTTTTTTCGTAGCATAACTTATAATCTTTATGAATGAAAAAACACGTTAAAATATAACTTATTGTTTTTCTCTTTTAGCACCACTGTTCAGATTAGACGCTTATGTACTAATTACTCTAACAAGCTAGGAATTAGGAAAGTTGAATTTAGATAAAGTATACCCGCACTTCCGTGGAAAAAATGTCAGAGTCAAACAATACTCAGTGGACCCGAGCGGGATTCGAACCCCGATCTCCTAGTCAACATGAGTCCTGTATAATATGATAGTGACGCCTTAGACCATGCGGCCACTGAAGCTGGGTCTATTGATATCATCCCGAAGAATTACAATTTCATGTTTCAAAATAATACGTCTTTGTTTTGTTTTTTAGATTTCTCTGTGGAGTTTGTACATAATAAATAAAAATATCCATGGACAAAATATAATTTTAAAATAATAATAATAATAATAATAATAATAATAATAATAATAATAATGGGATAAGATGTGAATTATTTAGTTCAGCTACCATAAGAAAAGGCCCGAGGTTGCTTGTCAACGAAGCTATATGCACGCAACATGAATCATTAATGAGCTACTTGTTGTACTGGATTGTTAATCGCAGGTGGGTTATTTGAACGACTGAAACGTAAAATCTGTTCTAAGTAGGGGTATTTACCTGCTTCGGTGACCGCACGATCTAAGATGTCACTCTCGCCATAGACTAGACTGCCGACGACAGGGAAATCGGGGTTCAAATCCCGGTCGGTTGTGCCGAGGGTCGTTTTAAAAAAATTCCACGCTCTCTCCACGTAAATGTGGGTACACTTCCTCTAAATTCTACATATTTCCTCCTTAACTCAATAGCGTAATTAGTACATATGCGTATAACCTAAACAGGAAGTAAAACGATGTTATAAAAATACATTAATAGCAACACCCTAATCGATGGACATGCACATAGGGTTTTCAGTCTCACCTTGTCTGGTTTTTCGATCACGGTGCAGGGCTCAATCCCAGTCAGGTGATTTTATTTTTATAAATATTGTCCCGCTCTCCCTCTACGAAAATGCCGGTACCTTTTCTCTAAAAATCTTCTTTGCTTATTCTTGTCTCATTAGTGCAGATATGCAAGTATCACAGGAAAAAAAATTATAGTTTCTGACCCTAAAATGAACATAAAAACTCAAAATATTCAAAAATATAATTTTAATGTTTGTTCTCTATGGGTATGAAACATGGTATCTTACCTTACACAAAGAAAAAAAATTAGTGTGTTCGAAAACAAGGTGTTTAGGGAGATGTTTGTTTCAAGAAGAGGTGAAGATACTGGGCAGTGGAGGAGGCTACATAATGATGAGTTACATATCCTTAAGTAATCACTATACCTTTTAAGATAATCATTTTTCGTAGATTAAGGTGGACAGTTCATTCAACGTGAAAGTTATATTCTATAACCATGTTCAGGATAAACCCAATGAGAAGCGACCATTGAGAAGATCTAGACGCAGATGGGAGAATAACATTAGAATGGACCTGAAAGAGATAGGGTGTAATGATGTGGACTAGGTATAACTAGCTCAAGATAGGGACAGGGTGTAATGAGGTGGACTGAATAGACCTAGCCAATTTAGGAATAGGGTGTGATGAGTTGGACTGAATAGACCTAGCTCAATTTAGGAATAGGGTGTGATGAGTTGGACTGGGTAGAACTAGCTCAATTTAGGGATGGGATGTAATGAGTTGGACTGGGTAGAACTAGCTCAATTTAGGGATAGGGTGTAATGAAAGGGACTGTATAGAACTAACTCAAGATAGAAATAGGTGGCGTACTTTTCTAAGTGCGGCAATGAACTTTCGATTTCCTAGTGTCAGGCATAGAGTAAGTAAAATACACATATATGTTTATTAAAAATTTAAATTAATTTGCATTTTGAATAAGATGCATTTATAAACATATGCAATTTTAATGCTAAAATATATTATGACTCATTCCAGACCTTAGTGTTTCTATTTTTCTACACAAACTAACACCGGGGCACTTGATAGTACAAATATTAGTCACCCCTGTTCTATTTATTATCCACAATTACGTCACCGCGGCAAAGAAAATCTGAAAGTGCATTAAACGATTTTTGGTTTGAATTACATTTTTGTTTTACTTTAAGGGAAATTATTATTATTATTATTATTATTATTATTATTATTAGCACCGCGTCTTACTACCCGTTCGGGTTGTACGCACTTACGCTAATGTGCAATGGTAGGGTGATTGTGAGATGAAATGAAGGACCTACAGTTTAACGTGGAAACCGAACCACGGTGGAGGCCTGGCATTCCCCACATTCACAAGATGTCTTGTCAGAAGTGAAGGAAGGGTTTGGTAATCAGATAAATTTATGCCGGGACCGGGGATTGAACCCCGGCCGCCAGCATAGAAGTCTGACACCTTACCCCTAGACCGCCAGGTCACCAAGGGAAATTATTGAATGCTAACAATGAACCCCACACTCTTCCCCCTACCACCATACAACCACTGTTGTTAGTGAAACTATCGATTTTAAAACAAGCAACTAAAAACTCGCTTCAGGGACTGAATGGTCTAAGGCGTCACTCTCGTGTTATACTGGACTGCTGATGATGAGATCGGGTTTAGAATCCCGGTTGGGTCTACTCGGGACCTACGCTAACTATCGGGCCTGCAGGCTACTGGCGTGACGTCACAGAGAGAGGTCACGCCAGTTAGCTCGGCGTTCACTCGTAGCGACCAACTAAAACTTTATTTTTACAAGACATGTTACTACTTAAGGGTTTTAGTTTGGGAAGACGTTATTCTGCAGCGGTCTTACTTGAATATAATAATGGTATAATGCAATTTACAGATAGCCTAGCCTAAACTATACATTTCAATTAATGTAATAACACATCAAAGCTCTGGCGTTTACATATAGAATTTACTAAAACTAGTTCCTAATATTGTGTCAGTTAAGTTACAATTTTTTTTAAATTGCGAAGCTTTGAGTAATATTTAAGGTTGTAAGTTTTATCATTGTTTGACCGTTTTATAGCAAACTCCCAAACAACAAACAATGTATTTAAAAAAATTAATTTCGTTATAGATGACAACACGTAAATTATTGATATATAATAATTTTATGTAAGGCAGTAAAATATTACAAAGCTATTACACAAAGGCAGCTTTATCCCAACAACTCTTGCACTTTCCGTTTTTAATTTTTTTTTCTCGGGCTTAGTTTGTCTTTGATAACTTTGGTGTAGTTATTAAGAAGAATATTACAAAAAATTGAAACAAGCCTTTTTTACAATATCAAAATTAGGTTATTTACATTCAAAACAGATAGATGAACATAGGTTTAACAATTATTTAGCAAATACATCAATAAACTAAACAGCATATTTTTTTGAAATGCTGTTAAACATTTGAATAACTTTTATGTTATTTTATTTTCTTAATTTAAGATTAACATTTAATAACCTAATTTCTTGTTATAGTCATCTGAAACATTTAATATAAAATCAGCAGAGCTTAGGATATCTTTCCCAGTGATTTCAATCGCTTTCTTCTTTTTTTAAGAATTTCAATTTCATATATGTTTCTCCTAGAGTTTCTTTTTTTTTTTTGCAATGTTTTAGAAAAGTATGAAGGTAGATTTTCAATAATAATTAGGTATGAACAAATTTTGGTTCGTCTCTTATACAAGTTAACATGTTGCCATGAACCTTTTTAAGTAGTCTTCTCTAATAATATCCGATTCCGTAAAATGATCCTCCCATACGACTGAGTACGCGGAAGGGAAGAAATTATCTCTGTGAATGGACCTAATCAATTTTTGTCTGAGCGTTTCATCACTGGGAAATTTAAATACGGATTTTATACCTGTGTATTCATAGTTGGATTTACATCCAGTTACACAGCATTTTAAAGGCATTAAAAATACTGTTGAACAACGCACTTACGACAGATTACACTCATGTGACAGTATAAAGAGCTGTGACAGGTCGGACAGGACCGCCGCTCGGCCTGACGTCACGCCGGTGGTGGGGGAAAAGCATGCAGGCCCGATAGTTAACTAGGCCCCTGTCTACTGAAGGTGTTTTTTCCTAAATGGTTTCCTACGTTCGTTCCACGCAAATGCGGGTAGATTACTTATAAAATGCTTCTTTTTCTCAACCCTAACCCATTGAAGTAATGATCATATATGCGTATAACCTGAACAGGTAGTAAGATGCCGTGATAAAAAATATAAAGTAACTAAAAAGCCGTGTTAAAAAGATTTCCATCCATTCGTATCAATCTAATCTCCGCTCTTGCAAATTTCACAAATGCTCTCACCGCTTCATATTTTCAAGAAGAGCTCTTGAATCGTCCAGATCAAGTTTTTGAGATGCTGATATCTGAGCGCTGATCAAACTGATAAAAGGTTAGTTAAGATTATGGAAGTGTAACCAGTACCGTACTAAGCGCCAAAATCAGCTAGTCTGTTATGCTGGTGATAGGAGGTTGGGGTTCAAATCCCAGCAATATTTACTGAGGGTGATCTTTACCTAAATTGCTCTCCACTGTCCCTCCGTGCAGAATTGGGCATATTTTCCTTCCTCATCACTAATAGAATAGTTTCTCTATGTTTTCCCGAAGGTTTGTTACACGATAGTTGTAAAATAGGGTTTACTTGGACCAATTTTATCGAAATTTGTCAAGGACATTCTTAGAGTTTAGGCCTAAAATGTATGTAGATGGTTTTTATATATGTTTATTTGTTTCTAGGTAGCGGCCGCTCAAATATCTGTCTGTCTGTTCCACGATAACTGCTAAATGCGTGAACCCATTTTAACTAAAAACTACTTTTGTTCAGGCTTTCAATCCTTACTATCTTTTTTTTTTTTTTAGCACCGCGTCTTACTACCCGTAGCCTATGTACAAATTACTCTTAATTTGGTAATGGATTAGGAAGGTTAAATTTAAAATAAACGTATCCATATTTACATGGCGCTAAGAGTAGAAAAACATTTAGAAATAATAACCCTCAGTACACCCGACAGAGATAGAATCCCAATCTCTCCGTCATGGGCAGTCTAATCTATTGCGTGAATGACGCCTGAGACTATGCGGATACTCCTTACTCCTAACGCTGGGACTAGTTGTCTATATAAGTAACCTCGTAGGAATAAACCTCTCTAATAACAAGATATTTACTAAAATTTAGTAAATGTCTTGTTGTTTAATTCACTTTAAAAAAGACAAAGACCTAGTCAAGGTTTGAATCTGTCACTTCTGAAAGATGGTGTCAAGATAAACTTGTCTTTAAGATACAGCTATTTTATCTTTTTAAAATGATAGTCAAACCAACCCATTTCGGTGGGTACATGGTCTAACGCGCTACTCTTGCAGTGGCCTAGACTGGATGACGTGGAGATTGAGGTTCGAATCTCGGCCGGGTGTACTGAGGGTGGTTATTCAAAAATTGTTTTACACGCTACTTGCACTCAAAATACAGGTACACTTCCTTCAAATATAATCTTCCTAATCCCTAAAACCAATAGTGTAATAATTAGTAAATAAGCGTATAGCCCAAACGGGTAATAAGGTGCGGTGCTAAAAAAAAAGTATATAAAATTAAAACGTGAAGTGATTTCATTTGACAGTGATTTCCGGAGTTTTACATAACCGATAGTCCTCAATTATTTTTAATGAAAGGTTTTACCTAAGGATGTGCCCAAAAAATGTCAATTAATTTATTAAAAAAATATGTTCTAAAGGAAATGCTCGAGCTTAACAAAATATATTTTAAAATTTATTTTAAAGGTAAATGCATTTACTCATAAGATAATTGTATCTAAATTACAAATGTTCAATATCAAAGCCAAATTAGGTATATAATTTACAACCTGATTCAGTGACCACGTGTTCTTGGTCCAAGGGCGTCACTCTCGCAATAGAATAGATTGCCAAGGACAGGAAGACTGGGGTTCGAATCCGGCTCAGGTGTACGGAGGGTGTTTTTTATAAATGGTTTTCAACTTTCCCTAGACGCAAATGCGTATACACTTCTTATAAATTCAAACATCCTAGTTCCTAATTTAATGACGTAATTATTACATATGCGTACAACCTGAACATATAGAAAACGCTGCTGAAAATAAATATACGTGAACGCTATTTTTTTAGCACCGTGTCTTATTACCCGTTAAGAGTTATACGCTTGTGTACTTATTACGTTAATGATTTTTAGGGACTAGTAAGGTTATATAGAGGAAGTATACCAGCATTCGCGTGGAGGTAAAGTGGAAAACAATTTTAGAAAAACCACCCACAGTACACCCGACCGAGAATCGAGCCTTGGTCTGCCCAATCATAGGCAGTCTAGCCTATTGCGAGAATAGCCCGTTAGACCACGCGGCAAACGAAGAGGGTATGAACTCTATTAAGAGTGGGTTCCTGACGACATCAAAAAGTGTTTGAGGTCTTTTAAAAGTCGGTAAACAAAAAAATCATAAAACGTCTGAGCTATAAACACTGTAACTTACACGAAAGCTCAGAGACGATTTTTAGTTTTTGTAAGACTCGTTAGTTTGTCATTAGTGCGTTGAATTAATCTCGTTTCTTTATACGTTCGTGTTAATGTCGTGTTTTAGTGTTCATTTCCTACTAGTAAGAAGAGAAGTGTTTGATTTTAATGTTGGCACGGCTGGGTAGGAGAGTGAATGAAGGGGTTAGGTGCGGGTGGTAGGGATTCAGGAGGGGGTGAAAGGTTGAATGAGTAAGATCAATAACAAACACAAGCTTAGCAGAAAGAGCCTCATTGCAGTTCGTTGAAATAACATCGATAAAAGAACTTCCCACCCGAGCGGAACTCTGCTTATATTCCTGATATTAAAAGGAATATAAGAAACTATTTTTATAGTTGAATAATAAACGTGGAATTGAAATCAACCCATTTACTTTGAAAAAAAAAATCACAATGATAAGTTCAACCTTTGTGGCACAACATTGTGATTGAAAATACTTTTATTTTATCATCGCGTCTTACTACCTGTTCAGGTTACACGCGTGTATGATAATTACTATAATGATGTAGAAATAAGGAAGTATTTTAGAGGTAGTATATACGCATTTGCGTGTAAGGAGAATGGGAAAACATTTAGGAAAAACCGTACTCAGTAGACCTGACCGGGATGCGAACCCTATCGCTCCTTCTTTAGCAGGTAGTTCTAACACGAGAGTGAAGACCATTCAGCCACTAAAGTGGGTGAAAATACAAATTATATTCATGTTTAGTCAACCTAATGGAGCTTAACACCTCAGCTAAAACGATATTATGTCAGCCTGTTGAGCTACAGATCCTGGTTTCGATTACGGCACAGATGAAAAGATTGTCATTGATGATTCCAGGGTTTCCCCTTTCATAAGGTAAGTGACAACACAGGGAATGGGGTGTTGTGCCTATCCTAGAATTAATTTGTTTTGTGTTGCGGTGTTGATATAATCAATTGGGTAATAAAGTGAAGTTTTTAACACAGTTAAAAACCTATAAATGTGAAGAAACGTGTTTTTATGACACATAATTTAATTGAAGTATTTTTTTTTAAATTTTTATTTTTGTCAAGTTAAACACATGGGTCATTAAAGTTTTAGTATTAGTATTAAGTATGTGAGAGGTAGCTCACAGGAATCGTGCAACAGCACTTTTAGTGCACGTTGGCTGGAATTCGAACCCAGACTTCTCCAGGGGACCAAATACACTGCTAGTCTAGAATTTCAAACCCCTTGGCCACCACTACACGACTGTTATTAGTAGCTTTGAAAAGTAAGGTGTCCATAGTCAATGATATACAAGCGTCTTAGACCACTTGTCCACCCATATGGGAAAAGGATAGACTCAGCGTTGGACAAGTCCACGTAGCGCACGTTTCTTTGCCGCCTTGAATGACGCAACCTAGCTATCAGTTATGTTGGGCGTGTTACATAGCGCACCGTGGAGAAGGTAGAACGACCGCATCGTGTGATTTAAAGGTACAGTCAGTATATAATTCACGAAGATTACTAGTGTTTGTCATAAAACTGTTATTTTTGATCGCGAATTATATTAAAACACATTTATACTCCACAACAACTTTTTATCTTAAAAAAAAACAACAGAATTTAGATATTTTGTGTCAACCGGTTCAGGCTATACGCATATGTACTAATCACGCTAAAGAGCTATGGATGAATAAGACTGAATTTAGATAAAGAGTACCCGCATTTTCATGGAGGTGGAATGGAAATCCATTTAGGAAAAACAATCTTCAATACACCCGATCTCCCTGTCATTTAAAATCTAATCTATTACGAGAGTGACGCCTTAGATCTTGCGCCCACCGAAGTAGGTCCGAGCCAATTCAACGTGACCTAAAAATACAAACTTGGTAAATACAATGTTACAATTCAGAAATAAATCAGGGTAACTTAAGATTGGGTGGAAGAGGACGCGAGTAAATATCAGTATTTTTTACAGTTTAAAAAAATATATTTTAGCCAAAATAAATCAAATATTGATTCAATCAACAGTTATTGAATATATTTAAAATGGGAACAGTGGTATTTTAACAAACTTTTTAAATGAAGTTAAAGAGAAATCCTGCTCTAATGCCACAATACATCGCAAATATTTAATAACTGTTTATATTACTATTTATAAAAAAGTAAACTAAACCAACATACTGGAGAAATATTTTATCTATATTTATCAATAAATAGTGTGGTGCACCACACCGACGTTCTCTTTCATCTTAATATAGAAATATCTACTAAATCTTGTGTAATATTTGTGAAACTAAATCATATACATTGTTACAGAAACAGTCTACCAAAAAGCATACATTAAATAATATACACCTCTACAGAAACATAGAGAAAAGAAGAACATCTCTGTCCTTTAAAGAACAAACTCATTTTCAATTGACAAAGAACTTAATGAAATATATATATTTGTTTATAATTCAGAAACTAATGGTTTTATAAAAATATATTTCAAATACAAGATTTTAATTTTGGACAACACTACAACTTTACAACGATAAGTTATTTCATATCTTAAATAGTTGCAGGGATATGATCAAAATTGTAATTTTCTGCTGTTTAAAGTACTTTTGGCATCTATTTTTTAATAGATAAATGAAAATATCCATTTTATTTTTAATGTTAAACAAAATCTAGGTACAATATTTAATCAAAATCGTTAGATCAAATTTGAAGAAAATCTATTTTTGTCTCTTTTTTTCCCCTTCAGTAAACTACCCTTAATTTTAAGGTTGGATATTTAATTCCAACAAAGCCTCGGGAAAAACTTATGAAAACCCTTACTAGCAAGTTTTAGCCCGATTGGTACAATAGTTTAGGCTCCAGGCTGAGATCTAGACACACACGCACAGACAGACGGAATCGTGAAAAACAAATTTTTATGTTTTACATTTATCAAAATCTGGAGTTAGATTTTTTTTATGATCACACTATTTCTCTCTCCGAGGGATCTAGATGAAAGTAAAATAAGTGTTGGTGCAAAACTATAGACCTTTACCCTTTTAGAGTCAAAATAAAAATATGAAATATTGATTGATGCAGTAATGTGAGTTGTTGCACAGGTAAGTCAGGTATTGGTGAACCTGAAGAAAAAAAATGTTGCTAGTGAATAAATAATATTAATCATTATATTTGATGTGGCCTAACGCATGCCACACGAGGTACAGCTATACTTCAACTCTCCCTTAAGGGCTCTTTTCTGAACAAATTTCTCACAGGTTCAATCTTTTTTATTTTAAACACTCTACTGAGCTAATAACATTATTCTCGCTAGCAGGCCTAAAATACATATTATTTACAGACCTCAAAATTGACACCTCCTGTCAAAAGACAAACTACTTAAATTTTGGATTAACTATTTTTTTTTAATCCCCACCGTGCCTTACTGCCTATCTAGGCTTTACGCATGAGGAAGGTAGAATGTATAGTTAATGCACCCGCATCTGTTGGGAAAGAGAGCACGGGGAATCGTATAAGAAAACTACCCAAGATTCAAGGCCTCATCTACGTCCGTCATAGGTAAACTATACTATATGAGTCTTACATTTAGCCCGCGTACCCACCGATGTGGCTATGATAATTTTTATTTGCACCTTTAACACATATGTTATTAACGGCTTACCCGCATCGGTATGCACGTAGTCAGGCTCATTTTGTCTTGCTGGAGATGAGATATCGTGATTCGAATCCTGACCAAGGTTTACTTGGAGAAATTACCCTCCTCGCAAATGCGGGTAAACTTCCTCTAAATTACACCTCCCTCGTTAGTGTTACCATGCGGCTAGCCTGGTTGGTTAGTAATACATGAAACGAAACAACTATAAGTATTTAGTTATATTATGTGTAACGAACCTCTTGAGTTGCCCCCTCTCACGCCACCCCTCTAGTTCTAGTTTCTCCCACAACACGCCAGACAGCGCCTTGACTTGTTCGACGTAACACCCGATTGATGACAACTAAAAAGCCTTTTAACGCCGGTCCGTCGTGAACGCACTGGTGTAGAAGCAACTATCCTTGATAAAAGCGGGGTAAAATCAATCGTGTGTCACCTCAGACAAGTAATCAATCACGACGGCGCGGGTTGGGGGCGTGAGAGATGAAGGTCGGAACGAGACAATCCGGTCGAAACGAGAAGTTAACTCGGCGAGTCCTTGTGATGAGGAACTGTTTTGTTGTTCCTGACGGGTAAAGGGTGGGGGTAGGGTATTCCAGACAAGTAGCATCCCTTTGCCATTAACATGCCCGTCCTTGTGGCTGAGTGGTATATCACTAGTGTAGAGACCCCTGGTTAGAGTCCATACGGTGTTGACTAATCTACTGACTACAGTCCAATCTCCATAGGAAAGTCCTTATCCAACAGCTAAAAAAAGTTACTAGATCTATTGCTACGGATTCATACGTCAGGTCGTGTTATCTAAAGCTGCCAATTGATATAGATTTTTATTATTATTATTTAGCACCACGTCTTACTACCCGTTTGGGTTATACGCTTTAAGTACTAATTACGCTAATGGATTAGGAATTGGGAAGGTTGAGTTAGAGGAAGTGAACCCGCATTAGGTGGAGGGAGAGTGGAAAACCATTTAGGAACCCCCCCCCCCCCGGTTCCCCCGACCGGGATTGGACCCCCCTCCCCCCCCCCCCCCTGTCTCTTATAACCATTTA
>CABEEJ010002036.1:94043-113394 GCA_901482245.1 Timema douglasi
GTGTGTGTGTGTGTGTGTGTGTGTGTGTGTGTGTGTGTGTGTGTGTGTGTGTGTGTGTGTGTGTGTGTGTGTGTGTGTGTGTGTGTGTGTGATGAACGGCTTGGTAAACCAGAAATCCCAGCATAGGCGTTCACCTCTAACCCAATATTTAATTGTACGATGCGTTATTTCAAAATATGATTTATGCCATATTAAAGTCAAAAGATTCCAAAACGGCTCTTTTTTCTTAACGACTCTTTAGTTTGAGGTTTTTTTTCTTTTTAGCACCACGTCTTACTAACCGTTTGGGTTATACGCTAATGGCTTTAGGGATTAGGAAGGCTAATTTTATAGAAAGTGTACCCGCATTTAATTGGAGGGAAAGTATAAAACATTTTAGGAAAAACTCAGTACATTCGACCTAGATTCGAACCTCAATATCTCCTGCATCGGCGGTCAAGTCTACTACGATAGGTGACCTGGTGGTCTAGGGATAAGGTGTCTGACTTCAGTGCTGGGGTCCGGGATTCAATCCTCGGTCCCGACACAGATTTATCTAGTTACCAAACCCTTCCTTCAGCTCTGACAAGACGTGTATTAATCACAACTTGTGAATGTGGGGAATGCCAGGCCTCCACTGTGGTTCGGATTCCACGTTAAACTGTAGGTCCTCTATTTCATCTCACTATCACCCTACCACTACAAATTAGCGTAAGTGCGTATAACCCGAACGTGTAGTAAGACGCGGTGCTAATAATAATAATAATAATAATCTACTGCGATAGTAGATCGTTAGACCATGCAGCCACCGAAGCGGGTTATAATTATAAAAGTTGTCCTCCACCTTGTTTTCCTGTGCCTTTCGCATGTGTGTGTAGAATTCTAATTTTATCTCGTGATTAGGGGGGCGAGTTATCATTGGCTTCAGGGGGGCCCGTGATATGTAAAAACTTGTGGGAATCACTGTTCCTATCGAGTGTTGGGGAAGTCTTGCTCAGCCAAAGCGGAGCAGTGCTAGAACGGAGCGGACCAGGCGAGGAATCGATCTGGCTCCAGGCAACAACCCCTAGATACTGTAGCAACCGTTACTAAGGACATCCAGGACCTGCCAAATATACCCCAGGAACAAACTTGTCTCACTCCCTAGAGTGTCACACCAAACGAAAAGTTCGTATGGTGGATTGCTTTTAGGCTTTTAAGGTTCCTTGCTTCCGACTTGGTCGGGTCTAAGTTGCGTTCACTCGAACTTAATATAAAAAACAAACTATTCATTATTTGATAGTTTTATTTTCTTTGGATTTAATACTAAATATCCCTAAACATATTTTGTTATTTTTTAATTGAATACAAAGCTGTGTTTTTATAGGCACAGAGCCTTACTAACCGTTCAGGGTATCCGCATGTTCACACTAATGAAGCTATGAATGAGTAAGGTAGAATTTAGAGGAGATGCACCTGCATTTGCATGAGGGTATGTGGAAAATTGTTTAGTAAAAATACACCCTTAGTACACCACACCAAATCAGAATTCGAACCTTGATCTACCCCCATCATCGACAGTTCAGTTTATTGCGAGAATGACACACTCGACCATTCGACCCCTTATTCGGGCTATAAGGTTGTTATTATTATCGGATAAGAGATTGGAATTGGGAGATAAGATTAGATTAAGTGCTCCCCACCCCCACTCGCATACGATTGGAGAGAGGATGGTAAAACCACAGTGATACATCTCAAGAGGAAAACCACCACCCAAGTTCACTCTAGGGTGGGGCTTTCCTAAATGGTTTTCCACACTACCTCCGTGATAATGTGGGTTCACTTTCTCTAAATTCAATTTTCCTCATCCCTAACTCATCAGCGTAGTTAGCACATAGGTGTATAGCCTGAAAAGTTAGTAAGACAAGTGATAAAAAAAAACAGGATGGCTTAGCGTTTAGACTATGTAACCATCAGTGCTGGTCTAATCACGCGCTTTACACTCATCACGGAAGACAAGGGATATGTACTGGAGGGCCCCCCTCCCCACACACAATTTGGTTTACTATCCTCTCTTAAGAGGAAATGCTGGTACAGTCGATTAAAATTCCTCCACTTCATCCTCATCCCTTAGTTTGGAGACTAATGTTCCGACACCTTAGCACAGCTGGTAGTGTGTCTGTCTACTGATCTCAGGGTCCCGGGTTTGATTCCTGGCAAAACCGAAAAATATATCATTGCTTATTTAAATGTGGGTTTATCCTTTCACAGTGTCGAATTAACGGCCGGAGACTGGATATTGTGTCTGATATAGATGCGCTTTAAATACCTCAAATAAATTAAAAAATATATGGTACGGTGCACCGCACAAACTTTCTTACACTTTTATCTTAAAATAGACATTTACTAAAAACTCGTAAGATTTGTGAAATAATATACACAGTTACTTACTTACTCTATGGCATTAGGAACTAGGAACATTGTTTCAGGAAAATTGAGAAAAAAAGAAACATCTTTGTCCAACAAAGAGCATAAGAATCAAATTTCATTCTTAAAAACCAGAACTAAAAAGTGTATGTAATTGCTTATAGCTCAGAAACTATTGTTTTTATAAAAATATATTTACCTTTAACAGAACTACAACTTTATAATGATAAGTTATTTCATAACTCAATCAGTTGCGTAAAAATGATTAAAATTGGAAAATTTCCCTCATGTAAAGTACCCTCAAATTCATTTTCATGAGAAAATAAGAATTGCCATCTTTTCTATAATAATGAAATATAATGAAATATAAAATTTAATCAATATCGTTAAAGATAATTTCAAGAAAACCTATTTTGGTTCTGTTTTCGCCCTTCAAGAAACTACCCTTAAGCTTAGGGTGAGAAATCTAATTCAAAAAATTCCTTGGGGGGACATTATTAAAATTCCACATTCCAAGTTTTAGCCCAATAGGTAAAATAGTTTCGGCTCTAGCTCGAGGTAGAGACAGACGGACAAACAGACAGGATTATGAAAACTACTCTCTTTTTTGTTGTTGCAGAGGGTCATGGAACTTCGACATTAATTTTTATCAAAATCTCGAGTTAGATTTTTTTTACGATCACAATATCTACTACTCTTTCCTCCGAGGTGTCGACAGAAAATAAAAATGGATCCCAATATTGACAGGAAAAACCTGATCTGACATCCGTCAAAATTACCATACTTACTTTCACGTATTTATACATCAAGTCTATTCCTATAATATAACACTAATAATATTCATTGAGATGGAACATTCTAATCCTCTCATCCCTCAAATCCCATGGTATTCGAGGGATTTGAGATTTGTAAAAAATCTCAAAAGAAGTATCTCGAGTACAAATTATGAAGGCCTTGACCTCAAATAAAGATTGTAAGCAATTGTTAAGAGTAATTATATTTACATGTATATTTTGGAGAGTAACAAACAAAATCACAAACAAAAATAAAAAGACAAAATAATTGTATAAATATAATTAATTTACTAAAAAAGGTGTTTTATTTGTTGTTTTAAGACGTACTAGACATAACAAAATATAGTTTATCAGTGGCCATGAAACAACTTTGTTTTTATTATATTTCAAATAGTTTCACTTTAAATAAAACTCTATATATTTAAAGATTCGAAGATTCAAATTTGAATTCGAGAATCGAGAAAAAATTTAAGACTCGGCCGAAAATACTGTGTATGTATTTTCTAATTATTATTTTTTGTACCACAATCCCACTATAGCCTCAAACCCAGTCACCCAGCACTTTACTATAATAATGAAATTATCATGCCCAAAAGTCAGCTTACTACCCCAGCGCTATAAATCTCTATTTTCTTGCTGTCGGGGGATTGGAATGGGGGTAGGGGGGTTGGTTTGCATCAATTATGCAAGGTAATCGACCATCCTTTCGAGTGTGTCCCTCTTACAACCAAACTTAAACTTACAATCCATTTTTAAACACAAGTACCGTTTCTTTGACTAGCCTTTTAGGGAAAATTGAGATGGAATTTAGAAACAAAAACTATTCTTGAGTGTCTTTCGAGCTCCACTCGAGATAACTTTACTTTAAAAAAGAAATTAGAAACAAACCAAGATAAAAACCAACGTAATTTGAGCACTAAGGAAAGAGATAGAACAAATATATAACGTTAAGTTTATTTCTGTCACAAACTCTCCTTACCCCCTCCCCTATATACCCACCAAACCCAACGAGGGATGCAGTACATCGAAAGAAAAGTACTACTACTTTATTATTTTTTAGTATCGGAAAAAAATACCTAGAGCGAAAATTTATAGGACAAAAGGATTTATAACCTAATATAGTTTTATTTGTGTATTTTAATGTGAGAAAATGTGTAGGTTTTTCCTCTATTGTTGATGAGCATAGTGTCCTACTGATGAGATTAATATTCCTACCCATATTTCTCTACTCTAAAAAGGTTCTTATTAAAGTGGGATGGGATGGGATGCGAAAATAGACCAGTGGTTTTTTCTACAGTAGAAACATAAGCGTTTAATTTTATTCACGTGGTGACATCAACATTTATTGAATATCTGTCAAGGGTGTACTGGAATTTAATGACAACTTTTTCTCTTCATTTAAAAAGTTTCTCATCTAATGCCGCTTTGCTCATAACAGATATTCAACAACTGTTGGTATCACCATGTGTAGAAAATTTAACTATGTTTCTGCTGGAGCAATTTTTGAGTTGTTTTGGACAATTTTTTTGTTATAAAAACTGCAAAAACACTGCCCTCGCGTTCCCTACACTCAGTATAAAACTCAACGTTTCCCTAACCTTCAACGGCTTAACACAACTGCCTCCTTATAGAAGATTCTAGAACGTTCTAGAAATAACCCGAGTATTTCTGTGTATTTTAATAACTTCAGGGAGAAGGGTCAGTACTCGATGTCATATCGAGCCGGATTCTGGAGGGCTTTGGAGCCCCTTACATTTCAGATTGAGAGCAGTGGAATTTGAAAGGAGAGAAGAATGTGGAAAGAGAGGGGTAGGAGAAACATAAAGATGAGAGATGTTGAAGGTATGCGGCGTTAACAAATAAAATAAGACTTCGGGAGGGAAAAGATTGCTGAAGATATAGCACCTCTCTCTCCCGCTTCTGAAAGACTTGATTGGTTTGAATACCGGTAGGGTCGAAAACTCCGTAAGTTTTGAGAAACATGTGAGAGTTGAGTGGTTTGAAGTGCACTTAAAATCGCGGTCTTTAATTCTAAAAATCGCTGTCTTTAATTCTAAAAATTGCTGTCTTTAATTCTAAAAATCGCTGTCTTTAATTCTAAAAATTGCGGTCTTTAATTCTAAAAATACTCAGATATGAAGAATCGATAGTGTATCATAAAAATCAAATACAACAGTGATAATTTAATTAGTGCTTACAACACGCGTCTGTTAGTGGTTTAATCTAAGCTGTAAGGATGAGGAAGGTACCCAGTTTAAAATAAATGCACCCATATTATCTTGGAAAGGGGATGGGAAAGATATTGATGAATCAATAGAACCAATCCTCAATGTACCTAACCGAGATTCGAACCTTGACCTTACCCAACATCGACAACCTAGTCTATTACAAGCCAGACACCCTAGACCACAAGTTGAGGTAAGAAATCTATATATTTTTTTAAAGGTGGATTATGAAGAGAAATCTCAAAGAATGATCAGAGTAAATAATGAGCTGAGGGAAGAGGTATATGGGGAATATCAAGGTCACCAGTTCCTCAAACCAATAAGTCTTGACTATCCACGTCCTTCAGAGGAAGGAACCTGACAGACTCACACATGAACACAAGATGCAAGCATTTCAGAGCCGGTATCTTAGAATCGTTGTGGACGCACCTTGGTACTTCTCCAAAAAGACTCCGCCCCGTGACTAGGAGATACCGTGTATCAAAGATAGCTTCCGGAAGCTTGGGCAACCCTTCTACGACAAGGTACAGAATTTCACCAATTATTTTATCCAAAGACTTGGGGACCATGTGATAGACCCAGAGCCTTGCTATGGTAGCTACAGTAGCCCCATGTCTTCTTTGGTTCTGACTGACAGCTTTAAAAAGTTACCAGACCAAATTTCGTATCCCTACGTTGAACCATATGATCTGCAAAAACATGTGTTTAGCAGCTATCACTTCTGACAGTCAAAATTTAGTTATATATCTAAATGTTGACTGTCAGAAGTCAGCTTTGAGCTGTTAGCCAGCACCAAAGAAGCCATGGGGCGACTGTATGTGATAGACCAAGAGCCTTGTTATGGTAGCTATGTGATAGACCCAGAACCTTGCTATGGTAGCTATGTGATAGACCCAGAACCTTGCTATGATAGCTAAGTGATAGACCCAGAACCTTGCTATGGTAGCTAAGTGATAGACCCAGAACCTTGCTATGGTAACTATGTGATAAATCTATGAAAACATAATAGACCAACGATTCTTAACCGAGGGGCCGTGGCCTTCTAACGGGCCGCGAAGGGTTTTTGGGGGGGCCTCAAAGAAATAATTTAAAATTTATTTGCTTATTACTGAAATCAATTATCTTAACTTTCACGTTTTGAAAGAAGGAATTCTATGGTTGTAAGCATGTAGGCCTAAGTAAAGTATACTCTCGATTTTTCGGTGTAATGGAGGGAGGCACGGATAATATAAATCATGGATAGTACTAATAATATTCGTCTGTTTAACATAATCATTCAAAATTTGCTATCCTTTGTTTATACTTATTACCCGCCTCGGTAGCGTAGTTGGCTAACGCGCTTGTCGTGTTGAGCTTGACCGCTGAGGACGGGGAGATCGAGGTTCGAATCTCGGTCGGGTGAACTGGGGTGGTTTTCCTAAATGGTTTTCCACTCTTCCTCCGCGCAAATGCGGGTTCACTTCCTCTAATTCACCCTCCCCAGTTCCTAATCCATTAGCGTAATTAGTACTTAAAGCGTATAACCCGAACGGGTAGTAAGACGCGGTGCTAAATATTATTATTATTTATACTTATTTGTGGGAAAAAGGATTTTCCACAATGATAAATATTAAAAAGGAATAGCGAAATCGACATCGAATCGACTCCTGCATGTGAATAGCATTAAGTAATACAATGGAAACCAGAATAGACAAATTAGTGGAAAGTGTCCGATATCAGAGGTCCCATTAAATACATTTAGGTAAGCTAATTCATTCTTTTTTAATTTGTTTGTTATTATAATCAGTAAATAAAGTCACTATTTTAGAAATAATCCTAGTGATTAATATGTTAGTAAAAACTAGGGATCTGCGAGTATTAAAAGACCAAGAACCACAGCCATGGACGTCCCAGAGCCTTGCTCGAATAAGCGAGATGTTTATTGTCAGTGATCCGTGGCAGACTCACTCATTCCCCCGTTGATGAATGTGATGATGCCCAGGGCTTGGATTTTGATGACATGTCATTTTTATTTTTATTTACAAAACAGACAATGCTGATGTGTACATAGATTTGGTTCATTATCGACTGGTTGTGTAATATTTGGGATTTTCAGGTTATCTTTTCTTATTTTACGTCATTTTTAAACTTTTTTTGCAGTCACTTTTCAACCTTTTTGAGCAATTTGTAGGCATTTATCTTGAATAAAAACATCATATAGTTACGTAACACAGATTTTATACTTCAACTCTAACGTTGAAAAAATAGTATAATTGTTCATGTTCATATTAAATATTTGTCCGTATTTTAGTGTCACAAAGGTTTTTCTATGAAATAACGATTTTCATTCTTGATGTGAGAAGTTACGTAACACAGGTTGGAGGGGAGACGGGTCAGGGTAAAATGTACGCTTGGTGTTACATGGGAGGGTCCAAACTAGGTAAGAAGAAAAGCGTCACGTTGTTTATGGAAATAGTTTTTTTTAATAAAAGCTCACCCACTTTGGTGGCCGCATGTTTTATGGCGTTAGCTACCCTCGCAATTTACTAGACTGATGAGGACGGGGGGATATCAGGGTTCGATCCCGGTCGGGTGTATTGAGGGTGGTTTTTCCCTAAATTGTTTTCGACTGTACCTCCACGCAAATGCGGGTACGCTTCCTCTAAATTCGACCCTTACAAAAGCTATTTTCTATCAAAATATTTTATTCATTAATAGGGGAATATTTAGTAGTACTTAAAGATGAAATCCAAAAAACTTATTAAAGAGATAAAGACTTGGGGTGTGTTTTTGTTGTCTTGTTAATTTTTTGCTAACAAAAATAAAAGACGTCCAATTTCATGGAGAGAAAAAAGGAGAGAACGGGCAAAGGATGTAGTACGACGGGGAACTACAGTCTGAGAAAACGAGAAAGACAAAAAAAAACCTACTTGAAGAAGGGATGCAGATAGTACAATAAACGCGAATAACAGAGAAGAGCGTGTCAATTCGATCTGAAGGAGGGCTCTTTATCCCCAACACTTGAGTTCCACAAAGAACTCATCCGGCGAGATTACACTCTCAGGTCTACGCTCAGTGCTAATACCCCCCTTTCTTCTTCTCTTCTCCTCCCCTACGTAGACTGCGGAGTACAATAATGAAGAGACAACACCTGAGGCTTACGTCTGCTTTTAAAAAGGTAGTTTTATACCACTAGATTAAAAGTGTATAAACTTACACAAACAAAATTATTTATTTATTTATAGAAAAGATTGGTATTTTTTTACTTTCACGCAACCCTTTGGAGAAAGGAAGTATTGTGATCGTAAAAAAATATTTAAGTCAAGATGTTAATAAATGTTGACGTTTCATGACCAGATGAAATTGAAATTTTTTTTTTTGCGAAGCTGTAGTTTATGTCTGTGTCTTGACCTTGAGATGAAATTATTTTTTAATGCTCGGGGGCTAAAACTTGGTATTTAGGTGTTTTTTTTAATAAGGTTACCTATAGGGATTTTTAGAATAAACTCTTTAATCCTACAATTAAAGATAATTTACATAAGGGCAAAAAGAGAGAAAAATATGTTTTTCAGTTCTAACGATTATGACTAAAATTCGTACCTACATAGGAGCTGTTTAACACTACAATACAAATTTGAATTTATTTTGTCCGAAAAATGACTTTTAAATGGTACCTTACATAAACTGATACCTCCAATTTTTATAATATCTCCGCAACTCTTTAACCCTTTCCAATACAAATTAACTAGGGTATATTCTAAAAAATATATATTTTAATATCTGTGTAGCTTAGAAATATTAAAACTATGTTAATATAATTTGAAAATTATTTTTAAATCGGTCATTGGTATTTTTAAAAGATAAAAAATAACATTAAAAATCAAACCTAAACCAACATCGTGGCCGTACGTCTATACAGTGTTGGAAATGGTTCAAAAGATACTAAATAATTTACCATATCAAAGTTGTAGGAATATTAAAAATAAATAAATTTTATTTGAATTATTTTTTTTGTAAAACCAATAATTTCCAAGCTATAATCAAATATATATTTTTTTTAAATGAGATCTAGGAAATGGGGAATTAAATGTTATGCTCTTTGGTGGACAGTGATGTTCCTTTTTTCACAATGTTTTTCTGTACGCGTGTATATTATTTAATTGATGCTGTTTGGTCGAATGGGATGCTCTTTATTCCATCAGATTTCCGCAACAATGTGAATGATTTCATTTTACATATATATTAAGAATTTTAAGTTTTTAATTATTATTATTATTAGCACCGCGTCTTACTACCCGTTCGGTTTATACGCACTTACGCTAATGTGTAATGTTAGGGTGATTGTGAAATGAATTGGAGGGCCTACAGTTTAACGTGGAATCCAAACCACGGTGGAGGCCTGGCATTTCACACATTCACAAGATGTCTTGTCAGAGGTGAAGGAGGGGTTTGGTAATCAGATAAATCTGTGCCGGGACCGAGGATTGAACCCCGAGCCGCCAGCACAGAAGTCTGACACCTTACCCCTAGACCGCCAGGTCACCCCAAGAATTTTAAGTAAATGTCTATTTTTATTAAGTCAAGTATTGATAAAGTCTTTGTGGTACCCCGTACTATTTATTTTCACCGTTTAGGGAATTAAGGTGACCTGGTAGTCTAGGGGTAAAGTGTCAGACTTCTGTACTGGGGTTCGGGGTTCAATCCTCGGTCCCGGTACAGATTTATCTGATTACTAAACCCTTCCTTCACCTCTGTCAAGACGTGTATTAATCACAACTTGTAAATGTAGGATATGCCAGACCTCCACCGTGGTTCGGATTGCACGTTAAACTGTAGGTCCTTCATTTCATCTCACAATCACCCTACCATTACACATTAAGCAGTGCGTACAACCCGAACGGTATAGTAAGACGCGGTAATAATAATAATAATTTAGGGAATTAGAAATCCCATTACGTGAATCGGGCCCTTTTTATAGCTATGCTTTTTATTTGTATAAGGATTATTTAACGTGCACCTTTTGATCCAAATGATATCAACACCTAACTTACAAAATACGTAATTTAACTCTTTGACTCCATAAAAGACACAACACCCAGTCTTCCGGCCATTAATTATATATTTGTTTTACACGCTCGCATTCACCAGCTGGGCATCTCCAGATGTAATGTATTATTGTATCTGATAGATGATGATAGTTTAAGAAAAAAATTATGATGAAACAGTGGTTCGGAACTCAGTATAACTAATTCTATTAGACAAGAAGTACTATCCCGTGGTGAAAAGAAAAATCACCAAAAAACCGTGTATTTAAGTGTTATTTTAAATCATTAGAGGAATCACCCATGAAGAGTGGTTTTGTATCCCCTAATCCATAGAAATAAAATTAGGGATCTTAATTGTTTCTCAACTCTAAGAACATTTTTATAACTGACTTAAAGTTGAGAATAAATCATCACATTATTAATAACGACCTTATGAGTAGTGGTGATATATTTGTTTTGTTTTTTAGAAGAAAGACTTTTCGTGATAATTTTAATTGGGCCCCATTTTTTTATAGTGCATTTTAACAATGGCGATGTTTTACCACATACGGAATACATGCACGATTACAAACAGTTAAATCAATACAAACACAACGTGTACATTAATTTCACGGCCCATTCAAAAAGTGTAAATAATACCGTGTGTTTCATAAACTTTTGATCAATACAAACGTTTGGTACACCCATCTGGATCCACCAAAATATATAAACTCAAAAAATAACCAATCTGGTATTGGCTGAATTTAAGATACAACAATAGTAACCAACCAATAATGAAAATAAAAACCGTTCTTACCTTAAATTAGTTCAGGAGGTAGAAAACACCTTACGGTTACGAGAGTATAACTTTATTTTTTTTATCTTAAAAAAAATAGCACCTTAAAGTCGAAGTAACACAACGTACAGAAAAAAAATGATAACTGAACAGCCAGCTGTACCAACTAATTAATAACAACTCTAGTTCTGGCAAAATGTTTACTTAAATGTTCGACATCTCTCTCTTGGCTCGCTTCCTCGCTGATAAACACAACCAGATGAGAAAAGCCGATAAACGTTGAATAGATCAGGGGGTGGGTATTTGAAGAGAGAATGGACCTGACTCCCCCTTTTCCTAGAACTAGGGTAGATAGAACCTTATCTTAGACCAACCAGAAGGCGAATGAAGCGAGCCAGGACGGACATTAGTCATGTCTCACTCACTCGTGCTTTTTTTTTTTCTCTCTATCTAATGCGCGTGCGTCAAACGACAGAATTCAACACATAGTGTCTGCTTCCGTGTCGAAAAATAAATAATATGCGTTCGGTTTTATAGGATTCGACTTTTCGTGGAGACTTAATTTATTTCTCGTGGCATTACACATTAAATTTACCTTATATACGGAAGGAGAGTTGGTATATTCCATTCACCGTAGGAATTGACTTCTGAAAGGCCTTTTTCCCTACCATAAATCTACTATATAGTAGGATATTGGTAGGAAAAAAGACCTTTCAGAAAGTATTATTATTATTATTAGCACCGCGTCTTACTACCCGTTCGGGTTATACGCACTTACGCTAATGTGTAATGGTAGGGTGATTGTGAAATGAAATGAAGGACCTACAGTTTAACGTGGAATCCGAACCACGGTGGAGGCCTGGCATTCCTCACATTCACAAGATGTATTGTCAGAGGTGAAGGAAGGGTTTGGTAATCAGATAAATTTATGCCAGGACCGGGGATTGAACCCCGGCCGCTTCAGAGAATAATTCCTACCGTGAATGGAATATAAGTGACAACTAGCAGAAGTTTTTTTTTATTGCAAACATTGGCTGCAAATAGTAACTAATGTCAACAATTTCGGAAATAATTATCGATAATATAACAATACTAATTAAAGAATAATTATTTTCAAATTCGTTGACATTAGTTACTTTCAGCCAGTGTTTGCAATTAAGAATCTTATACTAACGTTCACTACCCACGGCCCATCTCGCAATAGACTGGACTGCCGATGACGGAGAGAACGGGGTTCGAATCCCGTTCGGGTGTATTATTAGCACCGCGTCTTACTACCCGTTCGGTTTGTACGCACTTTTGCTAATGTGAAATGGTAGGGTGGTTGTGAGGTGACCTACAGTTTAACGTGGAATCCGAACCACGGTGAAGGAAGGGTTTGGTAATCAGATAAATCTGTGTTAGGGCCGAGGATTGAACCCCAGACCTTCAGCACAGAGGTCTGACACCTTACCCCTAGACCGTCAGGTCACCAACCGCCCTGGTGTAGTGAAGGTATTTGTTCACATGGTTTTCCACTTATCCTCCAAACAATTTTGGGTACGCTTCCTCAAGATAGGAAAAATGTTTCAAATGTACCCAAATTCGTGGGTGGACACTTGACCTTGACGATTTGAATGGCGAATTCTGTAGGAATTGCAAGCGCATGCGCCAAACTATCAACCCTAAAGTTTCCAGGTGGTCTGTTGGCGGGCGCTAGTAATTATTTTATTAATTATATTATATAACTCTTTGTTGGCGGCAGTATTAGCCTATTTTTAATATTTATACAACCTCAGTCTAAGTAGGGGCAGTTTCCCCCCTGTACCACCTCTGCGGGCACCAAGGCCGTAGCCTCTAGAAGCTATCTGAAGTGTTTTTTTTGTGGCAATATAACACCATATTTGCCAAAGGCTAGAAAAAAATCAAAATAGGCCTACTAAAAACCCTAGAAGATTTCAGAAGTTCTTTTTATGTTAACACAGCCCCATAATTTGTACTTGTACCTTAATTTTGATATTGTTTGAACCATAAATAAAGCCATATATATTTTGTTCATAACATTTCAGGGGGAGGGGGGTTGAACCCCCCACCACAGTCTTGGCGGGTGCCCTTGCTTGGTCATTTAAGTTGTGACATCTCGTCTGCTGTCCAAGAATGTAAAACTCAAAATAAACAAAACAATAATGTTACCTGTTGTTCTCTATCGGTGTGGAACATGCCATCTTACCTTACATGATGAAAACAAATTTAGGGTGCTCGAAAACAAGGTGCTTAGGAAGATATTTGGTCCAAAAAGGAACAAGGCTACGCGCTACTGTAGAATGGAAGGGGTTACATAATGTTAGTTACTTGTACTTATCACAAGGCATTGTTAAGATAATAAAGTCTTGTGGATCATGATGGGCAGGACCAGTGGTGACTCGTATATAGGCACTGTGGAACTGCAGCAACCTCTATTTCCACTTGATATTATCAATAACATTTAATATAATGAGTCTTTTTTTCTTTAATTCTTTATTTATTTTTGTATTACAATATATATTCCTTAAGCTTAATGTCAGTACTTCAGTAGCCATCCCCCATTTTATGAAAGACACAAAAATCTTTGTATGGAACTGTGTGCTTCACAGTGCCAGTGATGTGGTGTTTTAATGTTGTACGCATGTGCAGATAGGAGGAGAGTGGAGAGGAAGGCGGGACTGCCCAGTAGAGAAAGCACTGTTGCTCTCGCAGTGCCAGCTCTGGCGTGATGGTGGAAGGAAGTTTTTTTTTACTAAGCGTGTGTTGTGCTTAAAACCCGTTTACTATATTCTTGAATGTGATAAAGTGTATAAGAGTGTATAATTATATTATTATTATTCTGCTTCTAGCTTTTCTATTTAATTCATTTTTTTCGGTTCTTTCATTTAACAGAAAGACTAAATGCACTTGCAGTACTTTCAATGGAGAAAAATTTCCTCAAGTGTCGTCCAGAGATCAAGGAGAAATTTATTGAACTTTTTGCGCAAATTAAAACAAGAAAAATGGATTTCATTTTTAAATGAATATATCAAGCTTGAACTGTTAACAATTTAAGTTAAAGTAAATAAAAGACTTTTTTTTAAGATTTTTATCAAGTTCCTGAATACATTTTCTTTTTATACATGTTATTTTCCCTTTAATACAATTTTAAAACAAAGGCTAACAATTTTCTGGAGCAGCATCCCCACTAATTTTAGCTACGAGCCGCCACTGGGCAGGACGTACAGTGCGAATGGGAGATTCAAGAACCTTGTTCAAGATTTTGACTGACAAACCTGATGGGAAGAAACCATTTGGAAGAAATGGAAGCAGATGGGAAGATATCATTAGAATTGACCTAAAAGAGATAAGGTATAATGAATAATATAGACTGGATAGAAGTAGCTAATGATAGGGATAGGGTGTAATGAGGGGGTTGGATAGAACTAGTTAAATAGGGATAGGGTGTAATGAGTTGGACTGGATAGAACTAGTTAAAATAGGGATAGGGTGTAATGAGGGGGTTGGATAGAACTAGTTAAATAGGGATAAGGTGTAATGAGATGGAGTGGATAGAACTAGCTCAAGATATGGATAAGGTGTAATGAGATGGAGTGGATAGAACTAGCGCAAGATAGGGATAGGGTGTAATAAGGGGGAGTGGATAGAACTAGCTCAATTTAGGGATAGATGGCCTAATTTTCTAAGTGTGGCAGTGGTCTTTTGAGTTCTTAATGGCATAGAGAAAGTGAGCATTTCTTACTGCCTGTTCAGGTTATAGGCATATGTTTTAATTACCCTTTGTGTTACAGATGAGAAAAGCTGAAATTATATTTAGTGTATCAGCATTTTCATGGGAAAAGAGTGGATAACCATTTAAGGATAAAAAACCTTCAATACATTTGACCAGGTTTCGAACCCTTATCTCCCTATCATAGGTAGTCTATTATATTGCAAGAATGACACCTTATACCATGATGCCACTGAAGCAGGTTTCCTCAACTTTGACCTGCTCCCTTCGAAATTATATGCCTTGACCTCGCCTAACCTACTATGCCAATAATTAATAGTATTATTATTATTATCACCGCGTCTTACTACCCATTCGGGTTATACGCACTTACACTAATGTGTAATAGTAGGGTGATTGTGAGATGAAATGGAGGACCTACAGTTTAACGTGGAATCCGAACCACGGTGGAGGCCTGGCATTCCTCACATTCACAAGATATCTTGTCAGAGGTGAAGGAAGGGTTTGGTAATCAGATAAATCTTTGCCAGGACCGAGGATCGAACCCCGGCCGCCAGCATAGAAGTCTGACACCTTACCCCTAGACCGCCAGGTCACCTAATTAATAGTAACTGGTTTCTCCCTCCCCTTGCAACTTAAACAACTTGTCACTTGGTGGTGGTGTGGCTTAAGAGCCAGTCTCATCCTACGAATAGCACCTATCTTAGGTGGGTAATAAAGATCGAACTGTCAAACATTGAATTGTAGTGATATTTTATGTATTCTACTTAAAAATAAACGGTGGAATTGAGACTAGTGAAACCATTTTATTACATTTTTAAAAATACAAAGTTCGATCTTTATTACCCACCTAAGATAGGTGCTATTGATGTGGTCAAATGAAGAATTCAGAAAACCGTAATTCAATATGTTTCCTCGTTCATGTGTATAACATTCCTGCGTTTTAAGGGTACAACCTACATTAAGGGAAATATCCTCACACTGTGGTATTTCTCGTAGAAATGTTAGTTCTGAAGCTTTGAAATGATTATTAGAACGATCCTCAATTATCTTAGAATGTACTGTTGAGTATCTGTTAAAAACCACAACTTTATTGTTGGAGGAAGGCTTAACTTATATCACAAAACTACACCATCTTTTATGAAACAGGATTGAAAATGTTAATCTTGCCATGTTGTAATTATTTTTAATTTCTTATTTCTTATTTCATCTCTGCAAATGTTTGAGATTCAAATAACTTATAACTGAGAATTTGAAGGACTCTTTCCAAGTTAAAGGTAAATATGCTTTTTTAATAGAACTTTGGAAAATGGGAAGTTAAAAATCTACAGAACAAAATGTGTTTCTGTAACCATGTATTATACCTATATTATTTTCTCTCTTGCGGGCTCACACCATAGATTTGGAGTGATTAAAGTCTTCAAGTGAATAGTCATTTTTTGAAGATTTAGAACTGCCATTCCCATTAGAAATATTGCCGTGGGATATTTATCTTCAAGTGGGTGGCACCCTTAATTAAAAATGTATTAATAGCTTTGAGCAAAACAATATCAGTAATGTTATCAGAGATGCTGACTGATGATATATAACCTATTTTATAATGCTAACTACTCGCATCAGTTGCCAAGTGTTCCAAGGCATCACTTTCATGTTGGACTGGTCTTCTGATGACGAGGATATCAGGGTTTGGATACCGGTCAGGTCTACTGAAGGTGTTTTTTTCCTAAATGGTTTCCTACTTTTCTTCCACACAAATGTGGGTAGACTACCTCCAAAATGCTTCCTTCCCCATCCTTGTCAGAATGGTGGAGACCAGATTTGGTTTGACTTTGAGAGTTAATACCAGTAGTGCAGTTATTTGATATGTAGCGGCTATGTATAAAACCCACCATACAATGCCATGAACGAGTGCTAACGAAGGCAAGCAGTCCTCCCTGGTATTGACCCAAGTCCTACTTACTCTCGTACAAGTTGCTGACATGATGATCTTACTTCTGAGCCATATCTTATTATCTTATTTATACATGACAATTATTACATTTTTACACTTATTTTAAGTCATCTACTCTATCTGGTACTTTTTTTTTCTCAATAAAACCCTTAAAAATCAGTTTCGATTGACTTATCTCAATTACGATCATCCTGACAAAAAGCGCCGAAGGGGAGGCAGTGACAATTTACTATATAAATTACATTAGGTGTTTAAAAAAAAGTATTATTATGTTGTTAATTTTAACATTAAAAATAAAACTGGAGTTTACATAAGTGTGCAATATTATTCTGCTTTCGAAAGTAATCTCTTTGTTTGGTGATTCTTATTGAAGTAAGAAAACCACACCTTTTTTAAATTATTTTATTTTAATATCATGTCTTACTACCTGTTCAGGTTATACACAATCTTTAAATTGAGAAATTATGGGATTTTCTCTCTCAAACTACAACAGCATGTCATAAGTTGAATAATGTTTATAGTTTAGTAAAAAAAATACATAGAAGGGTGAAAGTTGATTGAATTTGACATATTTCAACATGTAGTCAATTTAATGCAACCAATCAAGAAATATTACTTAATGTTGTAAAAAACATAAAAACAAAAGTAAATATTCAAAGCAAACATAAATGCTTACAATCACAATTATTATTGGAGACTAGTGTTCAAAAATTATGAATATATTATAGGTAGTTATATATGTACATAAAATATTCCAATAAATGTATGAATAGTGAAAAACTTGTCCAAAGTTGATTACACATTTCACTGAGGATGCGGCCGCTGATTTTGCTGAGGATTTGGTTGTTGTGGTTGTTGTTGCTGCTGCTGGAAATTAACACTGTATCCTCCGGTGTTTGGATCTTGATTTAGTTTGAAGTTTTCAGTAGAAAGACCAAAAGGTCGTAGGATGAGGTTCCCTAAGTCTTTAAGCTTATCTATATATAAAAAAAAAAAGAGAGAGCGAGAAATATTGGTTAGTTTATTTTCAAAGTTTTATTTCATCATATTTACTCGCTTGAAACCAACACTTTCAAAAATTAATGGATTATTATGATAAATAATTGTAAGAAGGTACAGGAAACGTGGATAAAAACTTATAAAAAGGAACAAACAAACAAACATAGCTTTTGCAGTGAAAAGTAAAACACAGTTTACACTTTATAAATTCTGCCATTACCTCTTTGTCCAATGGCAGCAATGTTAAGTGTGAATTGCATTCTTTTCATTGTAAAAGTCATATTGTGTTCTTTCCTTTTTATAATTTTCTATCCACCTTTCCTGTATTTTCTTCCAAATATTACAAAATGTATTATTAAAAATAGGTATCATGTGTGATCAAGGTCATAGAGGTGTGCTTCAAACAATAACCAGCATTTTCTAAAGAAAATAATGGTTTGAATCAGTCTTTATGTGATACAAAATGAAATTAATATTTTCGGCCCTGAGTCGCATTGAGGAAATAATCGCTTCTAATGTTTGGGTTGTGTTACAACAGCCAAAACGTCAGACATTATTTCCCCAGTGTGGCTATAGCCGAAAAATATACATGTAAATTCAAACACAGGCTGAAAAAGCCTTCAAAACAAAAGTACATGTGATTTGAATTAGATACTGTAAGTGCAGAACTGGGTTATTACCCCCATTTATTTTAAACAACTTAAAAACCACAGCCTAGTGAAAATGTTTATTTAAAAAATACAGCTCAAGTTTCTATGTTCCCAACAAATAGATAATGCACAAAATTAGGTAAAAAATGTAATTTATAGTTATAGTACATCCAGCTAATTGCTGGGCCTTTGACACACCCTTAATGGGGTCAGGACAAGCCCATATAAATTAACCTGAAATAAACTTAGTTTTATCCAAATAAAATAACCTTATTTTTGTTTGGATATAATTTAGCAAGAAATGTAGAGTTTGATTTCAATAATAAATATAAATTAATTCTGTAATGTAAATTAATTTATCTCATACATTCAAATACTCATATGCTTGGTCATGTCGCTTTTGACAGGAATTGTCAGATTAGATTTTGACTAATGTTATTTAAAAAAATTCCTAGTTATTTATATTAACTAAAGTAGGATTGTGGCTAGAAGGAACTTTTAGGAATAATAAAAAAAAATGTATGTCAACATTTGATAACATTTTACTATCATATCTATATCATTTTTACTATTTTATAAATATTGGTAAAATCTATCAAACGTAAAAGCTGTAGATTACATTATCGAGTATATAATTTATCTGAAAATTGTTTAAGAAACTTTTATAACAATTTTATTTGAGGTATTTAACGTGGACTTTTTGAAATATTATTATTAGCACCGTGTCTTACTACCCGTTCGGGCTATACGCACTTACGCCAATGTGTAATGGTAGGGTGATTGTGAGATGAAATGGAGGACCTACAGTTTAACGT
>CABEEJ010002036.1:113482-126425 GCA_901482245.1 Timema douglasi
TGCCGGGACCGAGGATTGAACCTCGGCCGCCAGCATAGAAGTCTGACACCTTACCCCTAGACCGCCAGGTCACCTTTTTGAAATAATTATCGATATAAGCACACGAGAATTTCTATGAGCGAGAGCGAAAGGACCTGGCAATTTTGCTGTAAAATGAATTTTCACATACTTTCTAGGGTTATTTTAAATGCCACAATCAACATGGGACTGACAGCTTTACTTCCCCTCTAAAGGAAGTTGTGCTACGGATTTTTATCGTTCATGTTATCTGTCGACCCCAGCTGGGTTTGAACCCACAGACAATGGGCCCTGAGGCGAGCACTTAATACCAAGACCACTGTTAAAAAAAAAAGTTTATCCCTATCTAAATTGTACTGTCACATTTCCGTGTAAGAAAATATTTGTTCATAAAAGTTATAGATCAGTTATTTCAAGTACCCTAGATTAATATGTTCTCCGGGGCATAAAATGGACTCGGTAATACATGCAGAAATATTTAAACAGACTATTAACACATGTTTTAGAGATATTATCAAATCATTGAAATGAGAGTTGGCAAACAAAACAAATAACAGTAATATTAATATTACATCAAGTCCCCCAAACACTAGGATGTGTTGTGTTAAGTGCATTTACTCATATAAGCTTTATACAATGCATGCAATATTATGTAATGTGGTATAGCTCACCAAGCATTTCTGTTTTAAGCTTTTCGTTTCTTTCTTCTATCATTGGAGGTAGCCTCTGAAATAATCATAGCCAAATGTTTCAAAAGTTAGTTATGTCGATAAAAATTTAACACATATTCAAAAATTATAATCTTATAATGGCCTATTACCACTTTAAAACAAATTGTATTAACTAATAATTAGCCTACTTGATTCAGTGGCCAAACAGTCCAAGTCTTGTGTCAAGACTGGCCTGCTGATGATGATATCGAGGTTCGAATCCTGGTCAGGTCTACTGAGAGGAGTTTTTCCTAAATGATTTCTCACTCTCCTTCCAGGCAAATGTGGATAAATTACCCCTAAAATGCTTCCTTCCTCATCCCTAAACAAGGAGAGTAATCATATGAGTATAATCTGAACAGATAGTAAGATACAAGGATTAAAAAAAACTAGTAAATATTGATGGAAAATGTAATGTAACTATAAATTAATACGTCCCTCAATATTTTTAAGAAGCTTGGGTGATCCGGTATTTAAGTGAATCTGTACCTTTGTGGCAATCATTGCTTCTTTATGAGAAGGATCAAGTTCCAAAATCTTCTGAAAATCTGCTAGAGCCTCATCTAGTTTCTGTAGTTGCTCATACATCTGTGCCCGTCGGTGATAAGCTTTCAAGTAATCTGGTTTCAGTTCAATCGACTTTGAGCAGTCTTCAATACCAGATTTGTAGAGTATCTAAGTCATGCACAGATAAGTCATACATGAACAAATTAAGAAGACTTGCTCAAAAATAATCCTAAATAAATTACGTAGTTTAAACACTAAATAACATTGAGTTTTATTTTCGCACTTTCAGGATAATTAAGAGGTAAGAAAAGACAGTTATATTTAATATCTTACTTGAACTTATTTCCAATTTCATTGTAGGTCTACTCAAAACTAAGTTTACATTTTTTATCTATCTTTAAATGATTATGTTGTTGATTAATAATAAATCTCAATTACTACCAGTACAGTAATATTTTACAGTGAGGATTGGTATAAGCTAGGAACCATGAATGAGGTGAAGGATTCAAGTAGAGCGGCCTAATAAGAATTAAACTTATTTGAGTATTTAATGTGCATTTTCTGAACTGACTAATTTTATTAGCATACAACTTATAAACTAACTTAAATTTAGAACAGTCCCAACATCCAATCCCGGCTGTTAATTCATCCCTGTGAAAGAGGAAACCAAAATTTAACCAATGATAAATTTCTCAGCCATGCCAGGAATCAAACCTGGGATCCTTATTTCAATAAAGAGACACGCTACCGACTGAGCTAATATATCAATCTAATAAAAAGGCGGCAGCTAAGGAGACCTTCTATAGACTGAAATAGACCTGTTATGGAAAAGAGAAGTGCCCTTGAAGTGTAAGGAAGTGTTGCTCTGTGTGTACTTGGTATTTATAGTCACATAGGCAGCAGAAACATGGACATGGATTGTAAGAGAAAGATTAGGAAAGTGGAGACGATGGGAATGAAGCTTGTGAGGAGCATGTTATCTGTCACAAGGAGAAACAGTTTAAGTAACGAAGTTATCCGAGAAAGAGTGGGAGTAGAGGGAGTTCATGAGATTGTAGAAGAAGCAAGAATGAGATGGTGTGGTCATATAATTAGGATGTTGGAATACATGAGATAGTAGAGGAAGTAAAAATGAGATGGTGTGGGCATGTAATGAGGATGTTGGAGTACATGAGATAGTAGAGGAAGCAAGAATGAGATGGTATGGGCATGTAATGAGGATGTTGGAGTACATGAGATAGCAAGGAAGCAAAAATCAGATGGTGTGGGCATGTAATGAGGATGTTGGAGTACATGAGATGGGACTCAAGAATGAGATGGTATAGGCATGTAATGAGGATGTAAAAGGAGAGAATACCCAAGCAAATAATGGAGGTGAAATAGGAAAATGATGGCAAGTGAGACCAATAAAGAGATGGGAGGAGCAAATAACATTAAGTTTCAAGTGAAAGATGAAGAATGATGGAAGGATAGAGGAAGATGGAGGTATTTTACTAAACTGACCTGACCACAGGCTGAAAATAGTATGGTAGTTGATGATATATAGGCTAGATCAGCGGTCCTCAAACTGGGAATACGCAGGCACCTTTCAAGAGGTACGCAAGGAGCTCTCAAGGAAAAGTTGTCAAAATAAAAGGGGACTTAAGGGAAACTCTAATTATTGACAGTTACCATTATCTGGTTATTTCCACCCCTCTCTCTTCCCTATCTGTTCTCGGCTGGAGACCGAGTTCTGAGAATTTTCAACCCTCAACTTAACACCTTCTATATTAACAGTTTATGAGGCCTTTCTCAACAACATCTCTCTCTGAGAATAGTTTTTCGTCCATTTGTCCCTAAAAAATAAGTTTTAAATTTTTTATTTAAAAATATTGTGTTTAGGTTTAATTTTTTTGTCTTTATTTTGGAACGTTTTTGTAAATAAAATGTATAAAACTTTTCTACAGACTTTTTACGTTAAAATTATGTTTTTTAAACTTATTATAATGATTCTCAAAAAGTAATAATGTTAAGGCTATAACAAACAATAGGATTTTCTCTAAATGGCTCTGTCACATTTGAAATATTTTGTTTAGAAATTTGTTTCCCCAATAGATTAAATAGCCTAGATAAATTATACTGTGTGGTCATATATTTTAAGGCTTGTCATTTGGATTTTTTTTTTATCTTGGGGTTACATTAAATTTTTAGTCATAGCCAATGAGTGTGATCTAAAAAGAACCTCTGGGCTAGATACAACAATCAAAGTTCAGAGTTACCTTTAGATCAATAAGTAAGCCTAAAAGACTTGGTTCAGACATGAGAAGCTAGTGTAACTATTGTAAATGGGTACTAGGTTGAATATAATTAAATTTTCAGTGCAATGACACAATTACATACTATATTAAATAAATTAAATATTCTGTCCATGGATTCAAGTTTGTGTTAAGGTGTAGGCCTAATAACATTTTCCAGACTTTAAAAGAATGATGGTTATTTTCAGATGCTCAACACTAGTGAAGAAAATAGAACACATGACCATACTTAAAGAGGTACATCTCAAACTCTTCTGTAACTCATGAAAACTAGTACATTTTGACCAAACAGAGCTAGAACAAGTCCCTCAAAGGGTTGGCCAAAGTTGATAACACAATACTTTTGACGTTTTTTAATAAAAGCTTTTACTGCCCAAGACTTTATGAAGAGAAAAAATATAATATAATAAATATGTTTTAGGTGTGTCCTACCTACCAGCTTCATCTTGGTAGCAGCTCTGTTAGCAAATAACACTGCTCTGTCTTCGTGGAAAGCAAGAGGGCAAGTTCGCAAAGCCAGTGTATAGCTAAGGGCTGACTCCTTGTACTCTCCCGACTTGAACTGGTTATTTCCTGCAGTTTTATACTGTTGAGCTTTGCTACGCAGTCTCTGGAAAAGAATAGAAAGTTCAGTGTTTTGTTCAAACCAAACTTGGTAAATAGGGTTTAAACCGAGTTCCTGGTTCACAAAATTGCACCTTACCTGTCTATCTTCATCCGAGTAAGTGACTTCAGAATCCTTCAACACTTCTTCATCAATGTAATCATCATTATTGGTAGTTTCATCTTCATCCTCCGACTTATCCAACCCTTCTATAAAATCCTCACTTGTCGATGCATGAGTTTTGGGTTTACTATTAGAATCTTCAAATTTTTTATTTCTTGCCGATTCATCAATAGCTGAGCCTGACAATTTGTCTGTTATTTCTTCAATTATCTTTTCATTGCTTGGAATAGATGATTTTTCGTTAGAACTACCCTCCATTTCCTACCCCAAAAAAATAGCACTATATTTTAGTAAGTCTCTCTTATAAAAAGTATGACATAACCAACAAAACTGTATTGTTCAGCCGATTCCAATTACAACTTGCACATACCCTATTTCTATAGGAACTTCACTAATATTGAATCAAAAAAAATGTCACCATTTAAATTTTTTCAAGGTAAATTTCAAAATAAAAAAAATGTGATGTTTCACAATATATAAGTTTAGTTGGCTTTGCAGTTTTCGTCATAAAAAAGACAGTTTTCGTGTATGTCAATCGATTCAACTCGATATGTACATTACAGTGTGCTAGCAGATAAAACTAGATTTGAATAATAATTTATCTTTTTAATAAAATATTTCTTTACTGAAGAAGCAGTGTTATGCAATAATATGGTAAGCAATGAATGGTATCATCACAAGCTAGAATAATATTCGTTCAACTTTGAAACTGTAGTTTACTTTATAAAATGAACAATTTGGTATGTAGCGCTGTAGTCGTATATGGGTAAGCATAGAGGTTAAAATTAAAACGATGTAGGTATATTATTTGTATATAAGTTTGGAGATAAAAATAGCAATGATTGTAATAAATTTTCCAAATCTCACTTTAAACTTTAAGTTGCTACTAAAACCTTTCTAGTTTGCAATTTATTTATTTTTAATCTAGGGCACAATGCCAATTCCAATGTCATGTATATGGGTTTTGTGTGGTTTTTAAGAGAAATAACCATGGATTATTACATAAAATGTTTGAACCACTTTATATTGTGTTGTATTTTTTATTTAAGAGTTATAAAATGTAATGTTAACATACACGACACAAGTAATATTCTTCTTACCCGTGAAGTGAATACAACCACTAGCCCAGCCCACGCTATGGCTGAGTAGAACTATCTTAGTGATGAATGACTGGCGTACTCTCTATGCTTCATCACGTGCACCAGTGCTACTATCCCTTTCTTGCCAATACAATACCTAACATTCCTTAATGGTTCAGGACTAGGCCTACCCATCTACTCGTTATCGGGCCATAATCGGTAAATTATAAAAGACATTTTTCGAATATCTAAGGTGGATTCCCAAGAAAAAAGCATTCTTAAGTTCAACTCTTTACAGGAAGACACTAAGGCGGTAGCCAGCCAATATTTTCAGGGGAAGTTTGGTGGGCGCATTATCCAATTCCTAGAGGCTAGAAAAAAATATTAAAATGTTAAACATCTCTAGAGGTGCTCTGAAGTTATTTTAATGGCAACACAGCCCCTAAATAGTACTTGTGCCATAATTTTGATGTTGATTCACCATAAATAAAGCCATATATACTTTGTTCGTTAAATTTTAGGGGTGGTTAGTTGAAACCCCCTCTTCCCCCCCAACTACGGTCTTGAATGACATTATTATTATTTAAGTTCTTACAAATTAATTTTTGGCTTAAAATATATATTTTTGATTTTTTCAAAATGTATCTTTCACTTTGCAAATTATTTTGTTCTATGATGAAAACATTTTGATTTTGATCTGATCTTGGCAGAATAATTTTAATATATACTGTTAAATGACGGAACTCTATGATTCTGGTCTTGGAAAGAATGTATTATATTGAACTGAAACCGTAGAAAGGATGTTTTATTGAAAGAAATAAACTTTTTTAATACCAGTCTTTCTCTTGGTTTTAAGATGGAAACTCCGAAATAATCGTCCACTGTGTGTGTGTCTCTCTCTCTCTTTCTCTCTCTCTCTCTCTCTCTCTCTATATATATATATATATGAAACTTATGTCTGAATGTGATCCCTATTTAAATTTTTTTAATATAATTTAGTAATTTAGGATGTTACAACTTTAACATTAATTGTGTGGATTTGCTTTTATAAAAAGAATTTGTAGATAGGCCAAACTGTGTGGAGATAAAGTTTATTAATAAAAATATAAATTGTAAAACCTCCGTTTACTCTATAAGGTATCAAGATCCCCAAGTGTAGTGTGGCAATAGTGCAGTCTGACATGGTAATGTATCCATATCCATTTTCAGTGAAATTTAACTTTTTTATCTTGGTGTATTACATTATGGAGTAACTTATAAGATAGAGCCAAAGTGTAATCCTTTTAGGGTATTTAGAGTGTAGCTGTCTAATAGAGATTGTGTAATCTCATAGTTTTAAAAATTTATTTATTATAATCATTGTTTCCATGGCCTTTATAGCTCGTTAATGAAAACCATACATAATATACCTACATGTAATGGAATAAAGCTAAAGAATTAAATAAATCCATCATAAAATATAAAAACTGTATAAAAACTACAATTAATAAATGAACATTAAGGATAGTTGTCGAAACTATATAAAATAATATTATGTTAGGTATTGCTGACAGGTAAGATAGCATTGTTTAGAGTTTCACAATAATAGTCACAATTTTTTATATTAGGCATACACTTTGGTGTGGCGGGATATGCGTGGATATCAACAATACTCACAATAATAATATTTCTTATAGTGGATGCTTACCACCTCTTCGTTACCCTGAAGGTACCTAGAAAGATTAACCAACATGATTCGACTATGGTACAGCTTATAAAATAGGGCATGGTATAGTCCACGTAGGTAAGCACTACCTTTTGATCCTATATTGTTAGTTATACCATAGTGAAACAGTGTAAGGCAGTGGTTCTGAAACTATGAGACACGAAATATTCCAATATTTTCAATGAAATTATGCCCCCGCGGTTTTAGAATTGGACCATCGATGTGTTGATGCGATGCTAGGAAGGACATTTAACGGACATTGTACAAACCACCAACTATTTAACTTCTCAAGAGTAATACTAGATGGAGTCTAGTGTCAGAATTTTAATAGAGTCGTTCAATAACTCTGAATTGTTCTAGTATAAAACAGTCTAGAAAGCAATTGCTTCTCAGCCCACTGCACGGACTGACGCACTCAGTGTGTTAATTTGAATACATGGTGAATGGATTTTACTAGTTATTTATCGAACTTTCTCGGTACTTGATTTTTGTCTAAAAATAGCTGTCTCCACGGCCTTTATTTATTGAAGATTGAACAAAATGAATGGAGTTGTGATCAAAAACTTTTAAAAGTTATTATTCTTAGCCTCCTAAAAATGGACAAACTTTTGTTGAACGTCAATAAGTATTATAGGAGTGAAAATAAAGAGGATGCAACACAAATTAGTGGTGTGTGTGTGTGTGTGTGTGTGTGTGTGTGTGTGTGAAGAAGCGGAAATTTCGTAAATACGGTGACAGTTACTTGGATTTTGGTTTTACATTGACAGATGTCAACGATTAAGAGATAAAGCAGTGTATACTGTGTATGAAAGTTTTGGAACCAGAGTCCATGCTTTCAAGTAAGCTAAACGCCATTTAGAAACTAATCATCGAAACATGGTTAGTAAACCTTGTGACTTTTTCACCAGAAAGTTAAAATATTTAAAACAACAAAAAGGTACCATTTCTCATCTGGTGTCAATACTAAGCAAAGCTTTGCTAGCATCATACAAGGTTGCCTATGGAATCACAAAGTGTAAAAAGCCCCATACTATTGCAGAACAACTAATTCTACCAGATGGTATAGATTTGTTGGACATTATTATTAGGGATCTGCGGGGAAACTGCTTTCAAAGGTGGCTTTACCTAACAATACCATATGTCATAGAATCCAGCACATGGTAAAGGATCTCAATGATCAATTAATTGCAAAAATAAAATAGAAGGAATTTGGTTGCAGCTGGATGAGGCTACGGACAGTATTAAGAATGAACATTTGATTTGCTATGTAAGGTTCATAGTTGGAAATGACATTGTGGAAGAATAAAGTATTACTGCAAGTACAAAGGTTCAAGACTTGTGCAAAATCCTGGACACATTTATGGTTGAAAATAGTTTGGAAAGATCAAAGTACGTTGGTGTCTGTACTGATGGTGGTCGTTCGATGTACAGCCATTATGGAGGATTTTCGGCGCTTATTCAAAGCTCTGAATTCACGGTGGACCATTCCTTGGCCTTTAACTTTTGCCCAGTGCTCACGCATTCCTTTTCGGCCCGCTTCCTTTCTTTCTTCAGTCCACGTTTCGCCTGTTTTCAGCTTGGGCTTTCCTTGGAAACGCTGGTATGCTCAAAGTTTTTTTTCTTAAGAGGGTCATGTTCCTGGATGTCTTCACCTGTAATCCCCACTTCTTGCAGATCCTTTTCCACCTCAATGAACCAGGCCCCGATACCTCCAAGCATGTTGGTGCAGGCTCCCCATAATCCGATGCCTGAATGCGTCGCGCAAGGCGACGGTGGACTCGTTCCCACCTGGGGTAGTAGCTTCTGCTGCATTTTCCTCCGTGCTTGCAACAGTTGAAAAAACTGTAGATTGGGGCCAACGATGTTTCGTGCCAAACAAGATACTGCCAAATATGTAGACCTTGGAGAAAGCATGATGTTGGGCTTAGGTTGAAATTTCCTCCAAGCCTCACGTTTCGGTTTTCCTGCTGATACTCGGATGGTTGATTGCAGCGGTTTTCTACTTGGTGATGGGTGCGCTACGTCCCTAAGCTTATTGCTAATCTGTTATTATAATAAAAATAATAAAGCGAAGATGAAGTTAATATCATAGTGATAATGGCCGTCAAGACCTCTTTTTTATTAATGGATGTATAATGAAAATTATAATTTTGTTGTAATGTAAATTTCAAACAATAGGCCTAATTTTAAATACCTCTTACTTACCCAGAGTGAGGCTTTGTATTCACACCAGTCATCACTATACCCAGGGACGGATTTACGACTCTGCCGCCCATATGCAATAGATAATTTGCTGCCCTCCTTTCCCACCTAAATTTATAACGTTCTAAATCCGTGTTTCTCCACTTCCATTCCTCATACACCGACATAAAACCATACACTTATGTGTTATCTGTGTAATAACAGCTAAACAGTTCTTACATAATTTTATTATTTATCATGCAGTGGTGGATTTAAAAATTTTGCGCCCCTAAGCACAATTATAATATGCACCCCCCCACCCCCCAAAAAATAAAATAAAATATTTTAAAATAACTTTGGATATGCTATATAAGTTTGATCATAATAGTCGAGCATGTCACGAACATAACTTATAAACTGCATAAGTGATTCAAATAATCAATGCACTATTTCAATGTCTAAGTTAACACTTTACAATTTCACACTTACACTATTAAATCTCTGGAGTATGTTCTTCCAAACTGTCATCATGAATGCTGCCTCTAGTTTATTAAGTTTATTCATTAGACCTGAGGCCTCATTTCGCAACAATGGTTTCACACAGGTATTATGATAATAGGTGTGAGAGCCTTGATTACACCCTCCCAATTTTCATTTAGAGATATACATGCTTCCTCTCTTGCTGACCAACGTGTTTTGCTAAACTTTTTACTGTTTTTTTTCTGGTTTTATGAAAAAAAGAGTAGTTCCCGGCGTTGTGTAGAACTAGGGAAAAAGTTGTATATGTTTTGCACTATATTGAAAAATTAGCAAGCCTCCTGACAACAGTTTGCGGCACTAGTGCCGACTAAATTAAATGAATGTGCTGTGCAAAGCACATAATGCGCTTTCGGATCTTTTTCTTTGATGCGGGTCTATAAACCTGTGTATGCTCCTGACATATTGCTTGCATTGTCGTAAGATTGGCCTCTACAGTCAGTAATTTCAATATAATTTGTATCCAAAACTTTCATTATTGCTTTAGCTAGATTTTCAAAGGAGACGTTCAACAGGCTCGCCATTTTCGTCCACATGCCTTAATATGAAAGATAATTGATCGATATGAAAAATATCCGCAGTAGAATCGACTATAATAGATATATAGATATATTTGGCCTGTTTGATATCAATAATTACAATTTTTTTCACTAGGTCGGAAATAAATTCGATTATTTCATCACAGATTGTTGAAGACATATAGTTTGTATGCCCCTGTCCCGGATTTCCATATCGTTCAATGTGTTCCGCGAGAAAAGGATCGAACTCGGCTTTAAGTTCAAGATACATAATAAACTGACCGTTATGTAATTAATTAAATTTTTCTTCATGCCCACGTATGGGAAGTCCACGACTTGTTAACCTTTTCACTACTGCAACCTGCAAGTACTCTTTTCAATACATTGCGCCAGTACATTTGTTCTGCCTGAACATAACCCTCGAAATGGTTTTCTACGGCTCTTAGAGATTTGTTCCTTGTTAAAAACGTCAACTCACAGTTTTTGTGTTCCTGCGAATTTTCATTCTGAGGTAAAATAGTATAAATGTTTTTCCAATCTAAAATACCGTGAGTAGCGATCGTGGTCTTTCCTCCAAACAATTTACATGACACAAAATAAACGGCACCAGTACTACAGGAATATACTAACTAATCACGCAAAGTTGATTCGCCATTTAAAAGTTTGCGATGAAAAACGCTTATGTTCAAATGTCTAGTTTTACCTGTTATGAGTCTTCGTGAATTTGAAAAATCATTGTTATCATTTTGAATTATTCCATGACGTAGAAGCATGTCAGTTGTTGAGTCATTAACACACCACTCCGCTGGATCATCCCTAAGGAGGTTATTACTGATTTTATCAGCTGATTCAACACACAGGCCTACATGTGACTCGGATTCAAACCTAAGTGGTAAAGTGCTATGGATAGAACTAGCAAATCTAACCATTTCTAAATTTAAAAGAGTGGATTCCTGTTAATTGAGACACATTAGGACTAAATCATTTTGGCTCATTCAAGCAAAATTTTAACCAATGAGCTGGAAAACGCATTCTAACAGAGCAAAAAAAGGTATGAATAAAATAAAAGTAGCCAATGTAGAATTTAAAGAAAGCAAACTGTATTTAATTCATATTGGTTCAAACATTTAAAAATAGGCCAACTAAAGCTTAAAGCAAACAAACTGTACTATAGCTATGTAAAACAAAGATACAGTTAAAATAATCAGCGTGTCAAGCAAAGGTTAGGTACACATTAATAAGGATTCTTACTCTGAAAAAATTGATCAAGTGTGCACTAGTGTGTTCTTTATGGACTGCAACTGAACAAAGTTAGCACAGGTATCTTATACTGATAAAGGTCTGCTTTCATTGCCTTCAATTAAGCTGAAAGTTGGCCCAAATAAGCTGGGGAAAAAAACTCAGTTTAGATACTTGTTTTGCTTCTGTTCAAATTTTGTTGCAGTTAAATGGCTCCTCGATTAACCGGAATCCACTGTATTTGCTTAAGGTCACACTGTGACTCATAAAGGCCAGACCAAATACATATTTTACTTCTTTACCAATGGTTTTTGGTTGAGGAAAATACATTTTCTATGATGGGAAATTTTATTTGCTATATAATGGTAATATTGGTGCCGATACTTTTTTTTCCTGGCAATTTTGACCAAAAAAAATAAAATCAAAGACTGCCAATAACTGCTACTTAATAATAAAAAAATACATGTGTGTTTTTAAGATGGTCAATTCTCACTAAAATCAACATATTGACTATAATTTGCATATCGAAGGACAAGTTTTTAATTTAATAACAAACTCAATCTATTTTAAATAAATTTTAATGTGCAAATTATAAGTTTGTAAAAAGTCTCAATATTTATGTGTTTCTACTTATAAGCATTAGGACCACCAAGAAAATTATGTGTAAAGCTAGCTTTTGATTATTATGAAAAATATATATTTGGTATTGATACTGAAACTGTTGAAACTAATTATGAGCACGAAATCCTGGCAGGGATTTTTCGTACCATTGTTGAGACAAGCCCGGGCTAGTTATCTAATATTTTAGTCTTAATATCATTGACATTTTAAGCCTTAGCTAGATTGTCTTGGCTAGTCCAATGATGTGCTACACCCAAAATCACTGTTGAGGTAACTGCTTAAAGAGTCTTTATCTTTGCTCTCTATTGGTTAAGTGTTGCCAAGTGTATTTTTTTAAATTATGTCAGGTGTAGTTCTGGGGTAAGTAACTACTGGCATCAGCGATGATGAACCAGCGTTGTGAAATATTTCTTATATTTAAGGGTAGGTTGACCACACTAAAACAAGAACATGACAATGCTGTTTCCCAATAGTAGCCATGTGGTTTCCTCATATATGATATTGTTCTGTACGGTGTTAACAGACGAGAATTTAGCACACGCTTTAGTTATAAAACAAACAATCAATTAACTATGAGCCTACCTTTGTGAATGGTGATAGAGTACCTGGAGTGATGCGATGATATATGGGGCGCCCCAATCTTGAGTCTTGAGAACTTAAATACAATAATTATATTACACGAGAGAGGAGTTTTTGGGCTTTGTACCTCGAGACAGAGACGCTTGCACACTCTGATTTTATCGTTATACACAACAAAAATCGCGGGAGTTGGCGAGCCCAGAGCCAGTAAGAGAAGTGTCAATGAGG
>CABEEJ010002037.1:0-33417 GCA_901482245.1 Timema douglasi
TAAAATTGTTATGTTCAACCAAGTAAATCTTTACCTAATTTACTGCCTCTCTCACCTTATAGAGATTAAGGGGGGGGTTGCAGGAGGGCAAAGCGATTGGAGAGATGCTTGGAGACTGTGTAAGAACTTGGATCCTCTGTCTATGTCTCTATATGAGGATTGAAGTATCTGCTGAGTAAGCTTATGAACCAAGATACGAACGAGGCTATTTAAGGTGGGAGTATAGGGAACGTGAAAAAAGGCTAGTGATTTTGGTAATTTTTATAACAACACTTTCTTTGGCCAAAATAAATAAAATATCGCTTCAGTAGAAATATAAAATTTAATTTTATTAACGTGAGGATGTCAACAGTTGTTGAATATCTGTCATAAACATAGATAAATTAGATGAGAAACTTTTTAGATGAAGAGAAAAAGTTGTCATTGAATTCCAGGACATCCTTGACATATATTTAACAACTGTTGATCTCACAATGTGAAGAGAATCAAACTTTATGTATGTATAGAAACAATATTTGATTTATTTTAATCAAAAAATGTTTTGCCATACAAACTCTGCTAAAACACAGATCTTTTCTCGCGCTCCCTACATCTCCACCTTAATATCTTAACATGGCATTTTTATTTGGACTTTGCACCTTCCTATGATCATTAAAATCACCTGAAAAAGTATTTATAAGGTTAAAACCCCAGAAAGCATTGCAACCCCATCCAAAAAACACCATATCCCAAATGGGTTCACAAACCCCACGTTGGAAACCATTGGTTTGAAGAGTCACTTTTGTGAATTTTTAAACTGTTGATAATGGGGATATCGGGGTTCACATCCCAGATGGGTGTACTGAAAGTGGTTTTTCCTAAATGGTTTTCTACTCCCCTGCAAGCAAATTTGGGTGCACTTCATCTAAATCCAACCAGACTCATCCTTACAACATTATGGTAACTAGTACATATAAGAATGAGGAAGTGGTGACAAAAAAAAAAGTATATAATGAAGAAAAAATAATCAACCATAATTTTTTTTTGTCATGATATTTCGAATATCATACGATTGAGAAGAATCTAAAACATTTTTTTTTTTTAAATTCTCTTAAGCGTTGCTGTCGTGTTCACGTCATATGGTACGCGTTTGCCTACTCGATTTAACTACAATTCCAGCGAAGAGGGTAGCAGACAATCCAAGATGACTACTGCTAACTACAGATTGTAGCTCAGGACAAAGTTTCTGCTCATACCCCATTATTAACCCCCCAAACCCCCAGCTCCCCCTTACGATTTCGTACGACCCTTTCCCTCCACCCCCTCAATCCTCTCATGACCCCGATCAATGAACTTTGGTACAACAACCGAAGAAACTCGGAATAGTTGGGTGGCAATGAATGAGGAAGATAGGATTAGTCTGTTGAATGTTACATAACATATAGGTCAATTATCATAGGAACAACATTACGTGACATTAAAAAAAAGTTAATAGACCAAATTTCATGTATTCAAAAGTCAGGTCATGCGCAACATGCAGCTGAAAATTCTTCTAAATATTATTACTGGGTGTTCTGTCTTACGTCAGGGCCATTCTTTTTTTCAGTGAACTTAGACCTCCGATGCACCCTATCCTATGCCTTCTCCTTCAGCTACCAGAATTTTCCTCTTTCCTTCAAGTCATCCAATATTTAAATCCTCCTTATTCCTAAGCTTCTCTTTCCCTCGACCTTTCATTCTATGACGTCACGCAGAAGAAAGTCCCACCTAAGGATGTTTCCGAACCCGTTTTCTTTGTAATGAATAATCCTATTCAAAATAGTTCTCTTCTCACCTCTCACCCACTCTTCTAAGGATTTCTTCATTTGTTTATCTATTATAAATAGCTCTAAGATTACATTTGTGATTAATGCAATTTTTATATTTTATCCGCAAAATAAAATCTTTAAGAACATTCTTAAGAAAATTAGACTATAATTATGAACCAGCATTGGTAGTCACACTGTTTAAGGTGTCAAACTCACAATAGACTGAAGTGCAGATAATAATAATGAGTCTTCAGCCCATGGATTAGTCCTGATGTGTTTTCCAGCCATCTGTAGTTGGGTATGTAACCAGCCCTTAACTTATACCGTATATTGCTGCTGACATCATCTGGGATAAACACTGTCTTAAAGGAGTCTTGAAAGTGAGTTAGTTTCCCGTTGCTTTCCTCTCTGGATTTCTACGCGTGATCGAGAGGTAGTTGACCAATTTGGCCGGAATGGTATTTTCACATATATTCTACGGTTCTTTTACATACCACAAATGACAAAGGACCGACGGCTTTATTCACCCTCCGAAGGAAGTTGTGCCACGGATTTTCATCCCCCAGTAAAAATACATCAACCTCAGCTGCGTTTGAACCCACGATCCTGAGGCGAACACTCTACCCCAAGTCCACCAATAATAATAATAATAATAATAATAATAATATTTAGCACCACGTAATACTACCCGTTCGGGTTATACGCTTTAAGTACTAATTGCGCTAATGGATTAGGAATTAGGAAGGGTTAATTAGAGGAAGTGAACCTGCATTTGCGTGGAGGGAGAGTGGAAAACCATTTAGGAATAACCACCCCCCAGTTCACCCGACCGAGATTCGAACCTCGATCTCCTGGTCCACAACAGTGGAGCTCAACACGACTAGCGCGTTAGCCAACTACGCCACTGAGGTGGGTAACAGCGAAAACAAACTTTTTAGGAATATATGTTGTTCTTTCAATAAGTTTCAAAAAAAGCTAATTTTACAGTAATCCTTAGTGAAATAGTATTAAAAGCGCTATTCATACTTTTGAATGAAAATATATTATTACTAAGAAAATGATCCTTCTTCCCACTCAACATTAGTGACTTTGGAGCAATGTTTACAATAAATAACCTTCTACTAGCTGTCATTTACCACCCCTTCACTGACAAATGGACTGTATATACTCTGTGTACGTATTCAGGCCCGAAGGAAGTTTTCAACTTCACTGTAACGGCTTATTTTTCTGTCCACAGAGTCCTGATCCGTAAATTCGTTGTCCTTAGAAGTAGATCGACTTCATTGTAACAGATTTAGTTGTCCACAGAGTCCTGAGCCGTAAGTCCATATCACTCCGTAGAAACTGAATCAACCTATGTCGTTACGGCTGGTTATGGGGAACCAATAACAGGTACCCAAATGCATTTATAATGTTAAGTGAACCGAAATGAAAAAAAATCAATAATAGTAGAGGAAACCATCACTGTGTTCTAAAGTAGTTATTGTGTCTTCATTTATCTACCTTTAATATCAATTCCCAGAAAACTTTAATTTATCAGGTCTATTGTCATCTTAACACTAAATACAAACTAAAATAATTAAAGTATTGATATTTATACATATTTTTCAGAACTTATTTAATTTACATGCGTTTGATAGTAATCCAACACATATAAAATGTCTCCATTGGCTGACACGAATTTATGTGATTAAATGTACGTAGAGTATTTACGAACTAAAACACATTACGGACTTAATTAATATAAAATAGACCTAGTTTAAGGAGTTTGTAATCATGCTTAAGGTGAGGATGTGAGCAATGTGAGATAAGGGCATTGGTTTTGCAATTTATATAGCAAAACTTATTTTGGCAAAAAAAATTAGCCCAGTAAAAAGAGAGTTTAATTTTATTCACATGTTGATATCTAACAGCTCTTGAATATATATATTAAGAATATCCTGGAATTTAATGACAACATTTCCTCTTCATTTAAAAGTTTATTGATGACAGATATTCAAGAACTTTCGGTATCACGTATCATCATATGTTTAAATTAAACTTTATGTTACTATTGGAGCAATATTTAATTTATTTCAGCAAAAACATAAAAAAAATTGTTATGAGAACTTAAAAAACACTACTTAGTTCACATGACCTACATTCCCACCTTAAAGCAATGTGACCACGGGTGTGATTTGATTAGCATTTGTAAGGAATCTAGAGCCTTTAGATATTTATAATATGAAAACTGCGACTCATGAGAGTATGGCTTGGTGAATGGTATGATCGCCTGAATATATCTTGATGAGAGTATGGCTTGATTAATGGTTTGTTCTCTTGAATACATCTCGATGAGAGTATGGCTTGGTAAATGGTTTAGTCATCTGAATACATCTTGATGAGAGTATGGCTTGGTAAATGGTTATAGTCATCTGAATACATCTTGATGAGATTATGGCTTGGTGAATGGTTTGGTCACCTGAATACTCCAAAGCTCATCGTCCTGTATAAGAAATTGTATTTGCACCATAGAGAAATAACTGAACCCAACACCCTCATTCAGTTTTGCCTTGTGTGACAAACCGATACAAAATTGCCTTAACTTGATCCTCCAGCCCATTATAAAGTACGCTTAAAAGTATTATCTGGGAATCGTTTCGGTGCCAAAAGAACGTTTTAAACCTATTTTATGAAAATAGAAATTTATGTTTCATGTTGTTATTATGGTGGTAATAATTAACGTGCAGTAAATACACATCAGATTTAATCTAAAAACCCGACCTTAGAGCTTTGAATTACCTACTGTTTGCAGATAAGTGCGATTATAATCACAAATATTCAAGATTATTTAAAATTTTCAGCTATGTAAGAAATTATATATTCCTTTAAATCCCAATAGATTTTGTTCTATTTAATATATTCTCCTAAATCTAAAAGGCTTTACCACAAAATATTTGTTTAAACAATGTACAAATTTGGTTGAGTGCGTTTTTATATTTACACATGTATGCGAGTCCTGAAGCAGGATGTCTAAAGCTCAACTACTTTATTTGGGGATACTTTTGGGTCTAAAAGTTCAAATAAACATGAGTGCAACTGATTTGAAATGGTTTCTCAGCTAAAGATGCTTGTAGTTAATTATTCTAATCTATTTTTGTTGGGAAGGTTTTGTTTCATTTTGTCAAACGACACGTTTCAGGACGTTGGATTGACCATGATGAATCAGTAACATGTTAGCGATATTCAGAGGCGGCTTAAGGAGTGTGCGAACCGGGTGGCTGTCCGGAACGTCAGCCCAAGGGGGCCACCAAAGAGAGCACCAACATAACCTGACATAGCTTTGGAATGATATGAAAATAATTCCCAAACCATACAACTACAAACCTAAAGTGACCTGGGCGTGATAGTGGAATTTCTTAGCATAACGCTCATCCAATTTTTGATGCTAACATGAAATTTGATACAGTGGCATAGTTTTTTTTGGCCAATAAATTGAAATATAGTGTCACTCTTTAAAAGTTAATCTACATACGCCATCTTAAAAAAATTGCATAATCGTTTAACAGATATTTTGAAGTTTGGATATTTCTAGAGGATATTTGGAATAGTTCTCCTTTGGCAAACTTTTTGATAATTGCTCGCTCCTTAAAGCTATTTTAAGAAGTGCTCACCAGAATTGTTTTTATAAATTAGATTCCATAGAATATATTTGAGTGGTGCTCACTTAGAATGTTTTTGAAATTTGGAATGCTCTAGAAGCTCTTTGAAATGATCCTTGCCTGTTTAATTTCCCCTATTATGGCCAGGCTAGGTTAGTTTTAGAGTTGTTAGTTTTGGGTATTATCTTCATACTATCCTATTATCCCCAGTTATATAAGGGGGCGCCTAAAAGCAATCCCGCCCTGGTGAGAAATTTACCTTGGGCCACCCCTGGAGATATTACCAGATCTTGTACCTTTGGAATACTTTCTAGGAGGTCTAATGAAGTCCCAGGTGTATGACATGAGGTAAGACAGTTGGGCTGAACTGCTGAATAATGGATGTTAAGATAAAACAAATGGCAGTGGCACTCAAACACATTAAGTTGGTGAAATGTTTCAAAATTATCATATGTTTATCTACCATTTTTGAGCTCTAATGACCCGAAACAAGTGGTTGAGAAATGGGCATCAGTTATACCGTATACTATATAGGTGATACTACACCTCTTCCCTGTTTCATCTTCCATCTATTCATCATAGCTCGTAAAAACCAAACAAAGTTTTCTTTATACATTCAAGGATGCCACCTACTAGAAAGGATATATATATAAACACCGAAATATTTACTATGAGAGTGGTAGTTCTGAAACTTATAAACCATTAAACAATCTTCATTTTAATATTATCTTGAAATTGTCTGTTAAGCTCCAATTTAAATAAAAAATGCTTTATTTATTGCAGAGAGGTAGGGTCTGTGTTTTTAAACATTTAATCAAATCTCACAACTAAGAAAATGTTCGTAAAACGTAATTGAAAATTAAATATTTTCCCCTTTTCAAGAATTATTTTAATTAAACTCTTAAAAAATATCTTATTCCTTAGGAACATATTAAAAATTCCTTTCGATTCCATTTAAACGTGAACCATAAATTGAAATCATAAACTACTTCATAGATAATACGAAATTTCTTGACGTTTCATCGTTCCATTAGACGGCCTCCATAATCAACACATCACCAAATTAATATGTACTTGTTTATTTACTATCTCACTCTCACAGGTTTTGGAACAAGTTTGATATCTCAACTCATCATAACCTGACATTCAGAATTTCCTTTAATAGTGCAGTCACCCAATATATTTGGTCAAATAAGCTAGAATGAGTCCTAGAAATAATGTGAGATTTGAATGAAGATGAAAAGGGTTTTCAACTTTTATACTATAGCAAAAATCGATGTCAATATTATTAGAATGTATTATATTTACTCTCTGGTCAGTTATAAAAGAAGGCTAACACCATAGCGTTGCCATATATATATATATATATATATATATATATATATATATATATGTGTGTGTGTGTGTGTGTGTGTGTGTGTGTCATTCACTACTCTAATTATTTTTGACATGCCACATGTTTTGGTGTCAGAGCCCTCTAGGTATCTCGTGAGCCCCTTTGCTACCAGAAGGTATTCTCGTTAATTCTTATTCTCAGCATTCTGAGAAGCGACCAAGAAACTTTGACTAGATTCTAGCTTGAAGGAATCTAGGTCGATAGGAACATTAGGACTGCTAATGACACGGAAATTTTACATTAATCAGGAAACCTTTAATCTGGTTGGTTGTATTGATCTGCAGTCAAACGTCGAACTGATATCGGAAACTGGGACGATTATTTTTGGCTTCCAGATCGTTACATACTCGACGTTCATCCGTAATGTGTTTGGCGAAAGTTTTTAAGACTGACATTAAATTTCACGTTTATTTGTTTTCAGATTTAATTTTGTCAAGTTTACTGATTTGTGCAAGCTTTAATCGTTCAAATATTGTTTAATCAATAAAAGTTTAAAATTGGTCTTAAACTTGAGATAGAGTGAATGGATGCTATAAACTTTAGATTACTGCAAACTTGGTTTTGCTTCAAGTAAAGAGTAACCTCAAAGAGAAAAAAAACTCATCTCTGGCTTTATAATACAAAGCGTCACTCTCTCAGTAGGCTAGACTGCCATTGACGGGGAGATCGAAGTTCATATCTCTGTTGGGTGTATTGAGGGAGGTCTTTCCAAATTTGTTTTCCACTCTACCTCCACGCAAATACGGGTACACCTCATCTAAATATAATCCATCTCTACCCTAAAACCACTATCGTAATTAGTACATAAGCGTAGAACCCAAACGAGTAATATGACGCGGTGCTAGAAAAAAGTAGGAAGAACTTATCTTTCAAATAATCTTTTAGTTTCGATACCTATACTCATGTGGTAAAGTGGGTTAATAATTACAGGGTGACCTGGCGGTCTAGGGGTAAGGTGTCAGACTTCTATGCTGGCGGCCGGGGTTCAATCCTCGGTCCCGGCATTGACCTGGCGGTCTAGGGGTAAGGTGTCAGACGATTATGCTGGCGGCCGGGGTTCAATCCTCGATCCCAGCATAGATTTATCTGATTATCAAACCCTTCCTTCACCTCTGACAGGACATCTTGTGAATGTGGGGAGTGCCAGGCCTCCACCGTGGTTCGGATTCCACGTTAAACTGTAGGTCCTCCATTTCATCTCACAATCACCCTACCATTACACATTAGCGTAAGTGTGTATAACCCGAACGGGTAGTAAGACGTGGTGCTAATAATAATAATAATAATAATAATAACAGTAATAACACATTAGGAATTACGGTGTACCACAGTTATAAAAGTCGCTAAAACTACTTTAGTATAATAATTCAAGTCATGTTATCTAAAATTACGACAGAATCTCTGATCTGAAGGGGTCACTTTTTATAAATAGCACAATTAATATTCCTAACATAAAACCAATAATAAAGAAGTCATGTGATTTTAAACTACAACAATCCATGTTATCTGAGGCTAACATATTAATGGATGGTAAATTTATTCTATAATAACCTTCATATCGTGTTTTTGCTGTTAAAGCCATTGCTGTAAGGGTCACAGGAAATGTTTGGAAAATGTACGTGTATACATATTTAAAGTTATTTAAAAGCTTATTTATAGTCTAGTTCCAGAGTATTTGGAAAGGTAAAGCAGTATGGAAGAGGAAAAGGGCTGCCAGCATTCACATCCGTTCAACTTCCGCTATAGCTAAGCGAATAAACACACTGGAATTTTCATGTGCAGAAGTTAGAGAGAGCTAGCATTAGATAGGAATGAACAGAGACTATAATGCTGGCTACTTAATTAAGAATGTTTCCCTATGATAATTAGTAGGCCTCACTTAAATTTATGATGATTTTATAAAGGTATTATTTGAACATTGCAATTTTCATAGTAAGGGTATCTAAGAAAATACAAAGAGGATTTAATTTTGCAACCAACATTAATAACATTTTACTAAATTATTAATATTGTTTTATAAGTATTGATAATATTATCTAGGAAAAGTGATAAATACATATATCACGACCTGTTGTATTAACACATGAAAGTAGATTAAATAACTTTTCTAAGCTAGTCGACCTTGGTGGTCTTGGGGTCAGGACCCGGCCTTCGTGGGTTCAAGCCCAGCCGAGGCCGATGGATTTTTCTTGAGCGATAAAAGTCCATAACACAACTTTCTTTGGAGGGGGATTAAAGCCGTCGATTCATGTTGATTGTGGTATGTAGAAGAGCCCTGGAAGTTATTTGAAAATACCTTTAGCAACAAAATTTGTAGGGCCTTTCACTCTCGCTCATAGAAATATTCTCGTATGTTGATATAATAATTTTATTCAGAAAGTGTACGTTAAATGCTTCAAATTAATAACTAAAAAAAGTTTGGGTGTCAGATAAGGTACTTCCAGTTTAGAACCAATTCTAGTATAAAATATCAACAAAAATATCAATATCATTTGTTCCATGCTTGCCGAGGCCTACTCATACTTCCATGTTCACCGAAGAGTACTGTTTCCCCTATTAGGTAAACCAAGTATTTAGCTATCGAAGTGTAAAGCGATGGTTTTATTTAAATGTTTTCATAAGTTGTGATCCAACAAGGCTTTATTGGTGGCAATTCTGGCTTCTCAGCTAAGAGTTACACTTTAGATTCCCAGCAAGACCAATTATTTATCAACCATCCAATTGGTGTGTTCTATTTTGAGGTGATTAACTTCCAAGGGATTTGGTATTTTTCAGTTTTAAATGTGAATCGACTTGTAAGTCGTATACTTGTTTAATCGGTTTCTATCTCTATCACGTCTTAGTAGCCATCTGAGGTTTTAACTAATGGGGTTAAAGATGAGTAATATATCATTTTTAAAAGAATGTACACAAATATGGGTGAAGGTGGAGTGGAAAATGATTAAGGAAAGAACACCTTCAGCACATTTAACCAGTATTCGAACCTTGACCTCCCTGACTTAAAAAACTCAGACAATATGAATCTGGTCGTTCTTCCGCGGGTCCATTGATGCAGGTAAATCATATAGTGTTTAAGAAAATTATTATAACTAGCACCACGTCTTACAACTCGTTCAGGTTGTACGCACTTATGCTAATATGTAATGGTAGGGGTATTGTGAGATTAAATGGAGGACCTACAGTTTAACATGGAATCCGAACCACGGTGGAGGCTTGGCATTCCCCACATTCACAAGTTGTGGTTAATACACGTTTTGTCATAGGTGAAGGAAGGGTTTGGTAATCAGATCAATCTGTACCGGGACCAAGGATTGAACCCTGGAACTTCAGCACAGAAGTCCGACACCTTACCCCTAGACCACCAGGTAATCTATAGTGTTTAAGAGAGATCCCTATTAAAAATAATCTATATCATCGTCGTTAGTGAAATCTAAAATAATGTTCATATAGACAAGCCTTTAGAAATGTTTTTCACAATCTGCATGGCGTGGTAGTGAATGTCATGAGTGACTGGTTTCTGTAATTTTGAAGATAGAAGAGAAGAATCAAGGTCTAACCAACTGATTGCGAAGGGACCGAGTGGAACTCGCATTATTCTACAATCCTCGTACCATACTCACAACCCCTTGATAAAAAAAAAAAAAATTTGTCGATTGCTTCGAGAATGAAAAGTAGTTGAGGAACAGAAAGCAAAGTGAAGAATAAGAACTAGGAACAAGGTAAAGAAAAAAAATATATATATAAGGGATTAAGTTACCAATAAGATGGATTTATTTTTTTATTTCTCTCCTTATTTTTTTTCCCCACCCCACCCTTTAGTTTCAACTCATCCCATAGTCCTCGTTTCTTAGATGTATAGAAGTTCTGTTCCGATTTAAAGAAGAGTGGAGAAAGAAAAAAAAATACGTTGTCTTCTTAACGAATGACTTGTACTTGGTTTTGAAGCTTCAGGACAAAGCATCCAAAGCAGTTGATTGAAACGTAATATGGTTACTCGGAGAAAAAAAATAGTATACGTTTCGGAATCTGTTCTTTAGTATTCAAGGAGTTTTTCAAAAGAAATTTAAAATAATAGTATTGTATTGTTCTATTCCTTCCATTGGTTAAACAACTGTTTGTTGTTTTTGATTGCTTGTACTTTCATAATCAATTATAATAAGATTTGTAGCTATTCAATTTTATTTGAAAATAAAAACATTTTACAAACAATTTTTTAAACTAAACAACGAATAATGGATTACGTAGCTACCCCGGGAAATATTTGATATGTTCCAAACAGACAGAAAAAAAATCTTCATGATATTTCTTCCAACACGATTTTCAATATTTATAAAAAATTTTTTTTTTTTAATTCCGGCTTTCAGGTGCACACGTTTGTGCACAGGGGCTAATAATATTTAAATTGCAGGCCTCTACATGCGATAGATATTGCTCAATGTTCATGTTAGACACACAGATACACAAAGTCTTCATTTAATTAATAAATAATATTTATATCATACAATATATATCTCTTAGTTTTGTTTTTATTAAAGTTTGAAGTTTTGGAATTACATCTCGTCTTCAAATAATGGTTTAGTATTTTGATTATAAAAGAAAAACATGCATACAAATAATATTCAAGCTAATTAACTCTTCTTTGTACACGATGTGTTTTATAATACCATATGACAATGCTTTCGTCCCCTGATTATACACAGCCCATGAATTTATCGGAATATTATTACTGTTGATCGAAATTCATATTGTCAGGCTTACCACAGCTTAAGAACTAGAACTGTGGAAGGTCTAAGAGTTATAGTCGTAATTTTCTTTCAAGATTACCCTCATGTTTGATATATTTTTTGGAAACTATCTAAGTTCGTCCAATTTTTTACTCCGTGATATGAGCCCACAAGCGACCGAGTGACCGCCACCAATATCGATAATAGTTCTAACATTTTCGAATGGATGGTATCATGTAGACAGCACAACAGCCCTCCGGACGTTAATCTCAAATAAACATCCAAAAAGTAAAAGTTGAGAAAAAGAACCACAGTAATGTTTTTTTAGCTTCCATATTTTTACAAAAGTAGATTTTGATTAGCATTTATGTTAACCGGAAGTCAAAGTTAGGTCCAAATGAAATTTCAGCATAATCTAGGAAGTAATTTTTGCCTCAAAGATTAACAGGAAGTTTTATTTTAAAACTAATGTTTTGTTTGGCCAATTTCGTTTTAAAGTAGTTTTCATTTTTAGTATTGACATGCTCTTTTATATTTTAAAGGTAGGATTTACTATTAGAACAATTTATAGAACACTTATCCTGGTAATGTTGACTACAGAACAATAAAGGATATTTTTAATATCCTTTGTCCTAAAACAAAAAATCATTATTAAATTATTGAAAACTTTTAAGGACCATTTCTATAAATTTAAATAGTTTTTTTTTATCGGATTAAATGGTTTATATTTAATTCTGATAAACCCGTAATAAAATTATATCCATTTTGACAAACGTATATAACAATCATTAGGCTGTATGTTGAGTATCACATATTCCATAAATAGTTTTTAAAAATGTTAAAAATGTTTTTTGGAGTATTCGAATCATAAACTTTATATGTCTCGAGGGACCCTTATGTAGATTCCATTCACCATAGGAGTATTAGTAACTGACAAATAACATAAACTGTAAATACGTTTAAAAAGTCGCAGTTAAAAACAAAGTGTTTGTTGTGAAAGTTTTGACTGCCAAATTTTGCAACAAATGCATATATTATTATTATTAGTGCCACGTCTTACTAGGTTTATACGTACTTACGCTAATATGTAATGGTAGGGTGATTGTGAGATGAAATGGAGGACCTACAGTTTAACGGGGAATCCGAACCACGGTGGAGGCCTGGCATTCCCCACATTCACAAGATGTCTTGTCAGAGGTGAAGGAAGGGATTGGTAATCAGATAAATCTGTGCCGGGACCGAGGATTGAACCCCGGACCGTAGCACAAAAGTCCGATAGCTTTTCCTAGATAAGACTTACTTACACTACTAGCATAGAGTACAATATTAACTAGGGTGACCTGGCAGTCTAGGGGTAAGGTGTGTATAACCCGAACGGGTAGTAAGACGCGGTGCTACTACTACTACTACTACTAATAATAATAATATGAATTAAAAGCTGTACAATTAGTAGTAAGGTTTTATGTAAAAACAGACACAAACAAAATTAGGGGATTGGGATGACCCTGTCTTCCACATGTTAGTTTGTATAATGTAAGGTACACTCTTCTCAGAAACTAAAAAATATATCATTTATTTTAACAATAATTTTTGTGTTAAAAATTTTTGCACAGGTTTCACCAAAATATGTTTGTATGCGTATGTTATGATTTTTTTATTTACCTAAAAATCCCGTAAAAATTTGAAACGTAAAGCAATATATTATTTTCCAGGTAAATAAGAGTTTTACTAAAAATTGTGCTAAAAATATAGATATATTTTACGGTTCCTGAAAAAAGTGTACCTTTATGTGTATTATGTTTTTATTTTTATGGAACGCATTTAGAGTTGTAAGCACTATGGCTACCATAATTTAAACACTATTGTTGTAATGTAACTAATCTTACCTTAGTCCACCACAGATTCATATATAAGGTTAGCTGTATCTTCCTTATCTAAATAAAAATGTCAACCAGCTTTCTTTTGGCCAAATTTTTTTCTGCTGACACTTTATTTAAATTTCTTGGATTGACTTTTCCCCTTTCTTGATTCTTAGTCCATTTTTTTTTCATGATTTTGATACAGTTTTTCCCAGGACAGATGCTTAACTATTTTAAAAGCTTACTATTGATTTTGTTTTATTTATTGAAATCAGCAACAGCCTCATACCCTTTAAACTCCATAAAGTATTCTTCATCAAAACTTTAATATGTGTAATCCATGACCAAATCACACTATTCAATCCTTTTTGGGATTTTGTGTCCCACCATGTAAATATTTTATAAGGAGTTCTGGGTTAGCTAAATAAAAATCCCTAAAAGTTGGCTTCATCTCCTCCATGACAATGCTTAGAATGTGTGTTCTTGGTATGGTCATGCAATTCATTGCTAGATAAAGACATTTAGTACTTGCACCAGCTTAGAATGTGTGTGTTCTTGGTATGGTCATGCAACTCATTGCTAGATAAAGACATTTAGTACTTGCACCAGATTAGAATGTGTGTGTTCTTGGTATGGTCATGCAATTCATTGCTAGATAAAGACATTTAGTACTTGCACCAGCTTAGAATGTGTGTGTTCTTGGTATGGTCATGCAATTCATTGCTAGATAAAGACATTTGGTACTTGCACCAGCTTAGAATGTGTGTGTTCTTGGTATGGTCATGCAATTCATTGCTAGATAAAGACATTTAGTACTTGCACCAGCTTAGAATGTGTGTGTTCTTGGTATGGTCATGCAATTCATTGCTAGATAAAGACATTTAGTACTTGCACCAGCTTAGAATGTGTGTGTTCTTGGTATGGTCATGCAATTCATTGCTAGATAAAGACATTTGGTACTTGCACCAGCTTAGAATGTGTGTGTTCTTGGTATGGTCATGCAATTCATTGCTAGATAAAGACATTTGGTACTTGCACCAGCTTAGAATGTGTGTGTTCTTGGTATGGTCATGCAATTCATTGCTAGATAAAGACATTTGGTACTTGCACCAGCTTAGAATGTGTGTGTTCTTGGTATGGTCATGCAATTCATTGCTAGATAAAGACATTTGGTACTTGCACCAGCTTAGAATGTGTGTGTTCTTGGTATGGTCATGCAATTCATTGCTAGATAAAGACATTTGGTACTTGCACCAGCTTAGAATGTGTGTGTTCTTGGTATGGTCATGCAATTCATTGCTAGATAAAGACATTTGGTACTTGCACCAGCTTAGAATGTGTGTGTTCTTGGTATGGTCATGCAATTCATTGCTAGATAAAGACATTTGGTACTTGCACCAGCTTAGAATGTGTGTGTTCTTGGTATGGTCATGCAATTCATTGCTAGATAAAGACATTTGGTACTTGCACCAGCTTAGAATGTGTGTGTTCTTGGTATGGTCATGCAATTCATTGCTAGATAAAGACATTTGGTACTTGCACCAGCTTAGAATGTGTGTGTTCTTGGTATGGTCATGCAATTCATTGCTAGATAAAGACATTTGGTACTTGCACCAGCTTAGAATGTGTGTGTTCTTGGTATGGTCATGCAATTCATTGCTAGATAAAGACATTTGGTACTTGCACCAGCTTAGAATGTGTGTGTTCTTGGTATGGTCATGCAATTCATTGCTAGATAAAGACATTTGGTACTTGCACCAGCTTAGAATGTGTGTGTTCTTGGTATGGTCATGCAATTCATTGCTAGATAAAGACATTTAGTACTTGCACCAGCTTAGAATGTGTGTGTTCTTGGTATGGTCATGCAATTCATTGCTAGATAAAGACATTTGGTAATTGCACCAGCTTAGAATGTGTGTGTTCTTGGTATGGTCATGCAATTCATTGCTAGATAAAGATATTTGGTACTTGCACCAGCTTAGAATGTGTGTGTTTTTGGTATGGTCATGTGATTCATTGCTAGATAAAGACATTTAGTACTTGCACCAGCTATCCAGAAACTTAGAGTACAACTCATGTGAGGGTAATTCATTGATGGAGGAAAGGTGGAAGTATTGTGCCCATACATCCTTTTTCAGCCGCTATAAAATAAATCCTGTAAAAAGACAGACCATTGTAGGTCTGTATCACATTTATAACTGCATTTATGACCCACGAACTCCAATCATTTTATCATATGAAAGATTTCTCACTTTAAATATAAATTTTCTTAGGCAGTGTACTCATACATTTCTGCACATTTTTCACACATTTTCATTTCTCAATGGAAAAATCTGGGACATATGATTACACTCTCACAACCGTTATACAGGAAGCACTATCTTCACCCCTTAGGTAACATTAAAACATATCAACCACTCCTTGTAATTCTATACCACCACTAACCACTGAATAATTGGCTAAACAATTCCCAAAATATTCCTTTTGTAATGTCTTTTTGCACCTACAATTTTTTTTAGCACCCTTATATAAAGAGCTTTGCCCGTATTTACACTTAAGACTGTTGACACGACATTTAGAGAATCGTGGCCCCACCTTTGCTACGAAGGATCAAATGCCACAGAAATATCTTGGTCAGCATTATTTTTATGTAAAAAAAAATCTTATGCTGCTTGTCTCATAGACATTGTACACACATTCTTGGCAGCAATACAAATAAGTTAATTTAAAATCGGGAGGGTTAGCCATATTCAGTATACCACAGAAGATTTTCCCAGATTGTTCCCGATTACCATGTGCTCCATAGTAAAATTGTCCATGGAAGATGTTATACTTGACTAAATTGCATAAGCTGGGTCTTAAATTGAACCTAATAGAACCCCCTACATGATCTGTCTGACAGTCAGTATGCATCAATATTTACGAAACCATTACGGTCAGTCTTCGTATCATTATTTTTATCAGTCATGCAACACGCAACAAAATGGATGATAAGAAAAAAGCGTGGCCAGTCTATGTTTGCTACTGAGACTGAAGAAAATACTGACGAACGCATGCACACGGTCAGTACTACTGTCAGTCTCTCCCACCACTTGCAAGACTAATGGACTGAGACTCAGTATTTTATTCAGTCCGGTCATCAGTTCATCAGTTCTGCCTCTACACGTTCAGCAGACTGTCGTTTATAATTATTAGTTTATTAATACTGACAGTCTGACTGATCGTGTAGGAGCCCATTAAGGATATATAGAATAAAGCTTAAAACCTGAAAATATATTAAAAAATAAGACTAAGGCCCGTATGCAAGTACGATGCTGAGCACGGCCAGAGTACAGGCTGAGCACTAGCAGAGCATGAGGCCTGTCGTGAAAACAGGTGTCTCAATCGTCTATGCGCGCAGCGCTATGTTGTGGAGATATCCTCCGAGTACGGGCAGAGTATAGCCTAAGCAAGCCCGGGAGCAGGCTCTGGCGAGACTCAAGATATTGCGTCATAGATCGTACTAGCACGAGGATCAAACTCTGCCTGTACTCTGGCTGTGCTCAGCATCGTCCTTGAATGCGGGCCTAAGGGTCAGTTGACTCTCCTTCTATTAAAGAAGTGTGTTTCTTCATTAAGTAAAATAGCTAAACTATATCACTGTTCTTAATAATTTAGATAACAGAATCTAACTAGCTATTTTTGTCACACGCACCCCAGCTGTTTAATATCAGCTTTATGTGTAATAAATGTATATAAAAAAGATAAAATTAAATAATTGGGATCTTAGACACATAAAGATTTGGTTTAAACTATTTAGGAAAATATCCATTATATATCTGAACGCATTCAATTATATGGTGGACTTCTTTATTGAAATTTTTTCAGAAATATTCTGTATCGTATTAAGTTAAACATATTTGATTAAGTTAGAATCAAGAAAATTCAGCTTGGCCTCCAATATTTATAATATTTTTCTAAAACCAAATATACAAATACTTTTATACTCTAAAGAGACACACACATGTACAGACAAGACGATATATTTTTTTAAATGGTTTAAAATAAAAGATGATCATTCAAATTTTATAAGGTTATTTAAAAGTGGGAGAAACGTTCCTAAGATTATTTGAGTTTAGAATTGAAGTTCTTACCAACAAGTTATTTTATGACTATTTTAATAAGAAAAACCAAGATTCAAAATATTCCGCTTTTAACATTGTCTTACAAAGGTACTATTTATTATGAGCATTCATCAAGAATGGTAAAAACATGTTGCTTTCATTTTCTACCCAAGCCAATATTTCCGTAGTTTGTAAAATGAAATGTCATGAAGATTTCTCCGTCTTTTGAATGGAAATTTGGTTCCAGCAGTAATTCCCCACCCTCTACCCACCCCCTTTTTCCATCCTTTGTCAGAGTAATAACGCTGGCAATGAGCGGCGAATCTTCCCCCCCCTTCCCCCCGTCCCCCACCTACGAGTGGTTCAGCTGACGAAACACATTTTCCAAGAGCACTAAAAGATTCGCTTCTTTTTCTCTTCTTCTTAACTTAGTTCCAAAATGTGTTGATTGGAAATGCCCTCAGGACACTTTTCCCCGAGTTACTTGGGTTCCCCCTCACCCCATTTCATTCCGAAACCCTTTTCTTACCCGCCACTACCATTTCTTGCGTCTTGGCTTTCTCTTTCTCAAAATCTCCCACCTCTCTCACAACCTAGACTCAAACTTAACGATGTTGCAGATTCCTCCAATCTACGATAGAGTAAAACAAAGAATAATAAGAAATAAGGTAACAATACACTGTGACCCGCCTCGGTGGCGTAGTTGGCTAACGCGCTTGTTGTGTTGAGCTCGACCGCCGAGGACGGGAAGATCGAGGTTCGAATCTCGGTTGGGTGAACTGGGGGTGGTTTTTCCTAAATGGTTTTCCACTCTCCCTACATAAATGCGGGTTCACTTCCTCTAATTAAAACCTCCCCAATTCCTAATCCATTAGAGTAATTAGTACTAAAAGCGTATAACCCGAACGGGTAGTAAGACGCGGTGCTAAATATTAATTATTATTATTATTAATACACTGTGGGCTAATAATGACCTATCCATATTCCAGAGCATTAAAATATTTATGTATTGACTTTTAGTATTTCTCAAACTTAATTGATATTCTAAGAAATAGACCTTTGGCAATCATGATGCTGATCTAGACTAACGTACTTCAAGTAATTTTTAGAAAATTTTTTCAGAAGTACACTGTGGTTGGAAAAAAAATTGCACCCCAATATGTTCAATAGATTATCTCATTCAGTAGAAAAGAATAACACAAGTTAAGCTCAGTATTTTAGTATTCAAGCAGTTTTTATGAAAAAAAATTATTCTAGCTAAATAACATTAAATATTTATTCAGTGATTAAGATTGGTTATTTCCTACGCATAGTTAGCTCTTGAATATTTGCCACGAACATAGTGGCACTAGCACTATTGGCAGAAGCATACTTGTTAATTTTAATTTATTTGAGGAATCTAACGCGCACTTACTATATCGGCCCACAGCTTATGAGGTAACTTAAATCTAAAACAGACAACTTCCAGCCCTTAGTAGTTTATTCATCAGTGTGAAAGGGGAAACCCATATTTTTATCAATTATAAATTTTCGGCCATGCTATAAATCAAACCCAGGACTCTTAGCTTAGTATACATACACGCTACTGTCTGAGCTATGATTTTGGACCAGAAACGTATGTGTATAAAATACAATTAAGTGCATCCAGTTAAGAAAGTTTGTTTTTTAGTCCGAAACATATTTTAGTCATAAAAACCGAAAAAATGCAGTCCTTAACTCGTGTTCCTCTATATCCCACATTATAGGGGTGGGGGGAAGCGGCGGGGGGGACCCATGTACCCGGGCTATGAGAAGCGTTACATACGTCTAGAGAGCCCAAGCTATTTATGAAGTGGTCCAATATTTTAAAATAGGGCTCACGGCAAATTGTCCCAATAATATATAAACCTTACATTTTAAATTTCAACAAAATATATTAAATTAGATCGTTTTCAATTACGCATTATATAAAATGATTCATTTCTGAGATCAAAATAAATGGCTAGAAACATAAGTATAGCTCTATTTTAAAAATTACGACACCTTAGCTTAGTCAGTACCTTGTTTATCTATTGAGTTAAGGGTCCCGGGTTCATTTCCCAGTATGGCCTATATATTTATTATTGGTGAAATGTGGGTTTCCTCTTTCACACCGATGAATTAATGGCCGGAGGCTAGGTGCTGTGTTTGTCCTAGGTTTAAGTTAATTTATAAGTCGTGTGTTGATATAATCAGACAGTTCAGAAAGTTCACGATAAATATCTAAAAGAATATTAAATACTAAAACAAATAATTTCACGTCTTAATGGGATCACAATAGAATATTCTATTATAACGATTATTGAGGATTATTTATGGGGATTTAGAGCTGTCTCTCTAACTATCAATAATGCTGTGTTAACTACTTTATGGCACATTTAAACTCAATAGCTTTGATAATATTAGTTTGGTTCGATTCTTGGAGAAAGTTGAATGTATTGCACTCCAGGATGAGGCTTATTACGATTTCTAATATGTGATTTAACGCTTTGATGTTTGATTTGTTCTATTATTATTATTATTATTATTATTATTATCATCATCACCACGTCTTACTACCCGTTCGGGCTTTACGCACTAACGCTAGTGTGTATTGGTAGTGTGATTGTGAGATGAAATGGAGGACCTACAGTTTAACGTGGAATCCGAACCACGGTGGAGGCCTGGTATTCCCCACATTACACAAGTTGTGATTAATACACGTCTTGTCAGAGGTGAAGGAAGGGTTTGGCATTCAGATACAACTGTGCTGGGACTGAGGATTAAACCCCGGACCCCCAGTACAGAAGTCCGACACCTTAACCCTAGACCGCCAGGACACCCTTGAATTGTTCTAGAATAAGTAGGCCAGTAGAAGATAAGACTGTGCAGGCCCTACATTCAAAAATTATCCCTGAATTATTTAATTATTTCCAAATGAATACTGAGATGTGGTGACAAAATATACTATTTTAAATCACTTCAAGATGTGGGTGTAGGGACGTGAGATAAGGTCAATGTTTTTGCAGTTTTAATAGCAAACAATTTTTTTGACAAAATAACTAAAATATGGCTTAAGTAGAAACATAGTGTCTAATAATATTCACATGGTGATATCAACAATGGTTGAATATCTGTCATCATAATAGTGGCATTATATGAGAACCTTTTTAAATTAAGAGAAAAAGTTGTCAATAAATTTCAGGAAACCCTTTAAAAATATTTAAGAACTGTTGAAGTCACCATGAAAAGAAAATTAAACTCTTTGTTTCTACTGGAGCAATATTTTATTTATTTTTGCAAAAGAAAAAATTATAAAAAAACTGCAAAAAAATCTCACATTTTCTTGAGTATCCTACACTCCCGCCTTAAATAATACGCGATTAACAATCCATGCGATAAGTTTGCCGTCATTAACTAACATTCACAGAAAGTTGCATACTTTATAATAATACGTAGTATTAAATCACTGAAATATATAGTACATGATTTATTCACTATTAATATAAAATGACCCGCCTCGGTGGCGTAGTTGGCTAACGCGCATGTCGTGTTGAGCTCGACTGCTGAGGACGGGGAGATAGAGGTTCGAATCTCGGTCGGGTGAACTGGGGGTGGTTTTCCCTAAATGGTTTTCCACTTTCCCTCCACGCAAATGCGGGTTCACTTCCTATAATCCAACCTTCCCAATTCCTAATCCATTAGAGTAATTAGTAATTAAAGCGTATAACCCGAACGGGTAGTAAGACGCGGTGCTAATTATTATTATTATTATTATTATTAATAATAATAATATAAAATGGGGTATATTATGTCTCTTTCCAAACTTGAAAAGATGTGTGCGAGTACAACTGTTTTGGTTGCAGTTTTTAGGATGTCAAAAACGGCCGACTTTACCGCGAACGGGTTATATAGTGAAGTAACCGCAAGATCTTGAAATTTTTTTACTACTTATTGTTTATAGCGAGTGTTCTTAAGAATCCGTCTCACCCCTTTGAAAACACCAAACTTATTTCTACTTTAACTAAATTGTGGAATTAAGATCAATGAAAATGTTTTTTTTTTTTTAAATACAGCAAAATTTAAAATATATAATATGAAATGACACATTGTGGAATAGCTTTAATTGATGCTATAACCATAAAAAGGGTTTACTGTGATCGAAAACAATTTGATTATGAATATATTTGCTCCAAGAAGGGACGAAGAAACTAGTTAGTTGAAGAGGTTACATAAGGATGAGTTACATACCAAGTAGGCTCATACTTATCACAATACATTGTTAGGATAATCAAGTTTCCCATACAACACTGGGCAGGACATGCAGCGTTAATCGGAGATTCTAGAACCGTGTTCAGGTTACTAACTGGCAAACCCAATGAAAAGAGACCATTGAGAAGACTTTAGACGCAGATGGATAGATAGCATTAGAATGGACCTGAAATATATAGCGTGTAATGAGGGGGACTGGATAGAACTAGATCAAGATAGGGAAAGGTGGCTTACTTCAGAGTTCCTAATGCCATATTGAAAGTAAGTATATAATACGAAATCGAAGGAAAGCTACAGTGGATATCGCATGTGGGAAACTCATCCATAATACAGCTGGTCATTTTTAGATCTTTGATATCAATCAACTAACTCCATTAAGATAAAGTGACTAGTATATAGCTCATCGCATAGCTTATATTTCTCCTCAATCTCTTTAAGACTATGAACATGAATTTTCATCAAATTAGTGTGTTCAGTAAGTTAAAAAAAATTTGATATTTGAATGTTCTTTAATGGTGACCTGGCGGTCTAGGGATAAGGTGTCAGACTTCTATGCTGGCGGCCGGGGTTCAATCCTCGGTCCTGGCATAGATTTATCTGATTACCAAACCCTTCCTTCACCTCTGACAATACATCTTGTGAATGTGGGTAATGCCAGGCATCCACCGTGGTTCGGATTCCACGTTAAACTGTAGGCCCTCCATTTCATCTCACAATCACCCTACCATTACACATTAGCGTAAGTGCGTATAACCCGAACGGGTAGTAAGACGTGGTGATAATAATAAGTTCTTTAAAGAAACAAGTTCCTTGAGATGACTGAAATAAAAAAAAATGGTAGACAAAGTATTGAAATCTTTAAAGTTTTTGTCCTTTATATTATGTATATTTACGTTCTACACCACCTCTAACTCGAATTGAAGTAAAGGTGAGGCTTAATGATGAAAAGACCAACAGCGTAGAGAAAGGAAGAGGAATGAGGCAGGGATGCTGTTTTTCACCCAGTCTGTGACTGGCCGGGGAAGCTTCGGAGAGACGTGGCAAGTTCAGGATAAGAGATTGCGTCATCTTCACTTTTAAAAACGCAGGTAATCCAGCAATCCTGGCTGAAAATTAAGAGGAGTTGCAGAAAATGATGGATCAGCTGGTGGAAATAGGGAGAACATATATCATGGAGATAAACAATGAGAAATTAAAAGTGATGGTGATTTCAAATAATGGAAACCCGCTGAAAATCAAAATTGTAAACCAGGAGTTTTAAAACATAGAGCAGTTAAAGGACCTGGAAATTCTGCTAAAAAAAGGATGTCTACTGCACCAAGGAAATTAGATCAAGGATCTTCATGGCCAAAGAAGATTTAAACAAGATGAGGTAACTGCTGACCAGCAAGCTGAGTTTGTAACTGAGGAAGAAACTGTATGAATGCTACATTTGAAATATATAGCTGAATGGAGCAGAAACTTAGACTCTTAGTGCTGGAGAAGACTTGAGAAAATCATTGGAACAGACAGGGTGACAAATGAAGAAGTCTTAAGAATAGTGTGTGAGAGGAGAACCATTTTGGATTTAGTTCTTTGCTACAAAGCAAAGTGGATCAGAAACATCCTTAAGAGGAACTTTCTTTTGCAGGACGTCATAGAAGAAAAGGTTTAAGTAAAGAGGGGCTTAGGAAGAAGGAGGATTTAAATATTGGAAGACCTGAAGGAAAGTAGAAAATGGTAGATGCTGAAGGAGAAGATAAGAGACAGGGCACGTTGGCCATCTAAGTTCCCTGACAAAGGGAATAGACCTGTCGTAAAACAGAACACATAATATAGAATTATATATTATCATAACTTTAAGATAAGTTATTAATAGAATTATAGCTATAAAAATAAGCGTAGTTTAGTAAAATGGGATTTTCGAGCTATTAAAATTATACCTCAAAAATGAATTTAATAATTTTGTTCAAAATAATTATTCAGTGGGTGTTTTTTCAAGATGATTATTACTATAAAATCTTTTTAAAGAGAAAAATGAATATAATAGTGTTTAAAAAACTCCATCCTATTAGCCTTATATCGATCCATACCAACTGAATTGGAACCATCTTAAGTGGATAGAGAATGTCACGTGTTAAGCCCAACGAGCCCTCCAGCCTTTAATCTCGGTTTTCTAAACCAGAGCTGCCAATTATTTATTAAATTAACTCTCCATTTATACTCATGAGTCTGTGATTGATTTCTTTCCATATTCAATAAACACGCATAACTAATATAATCCTTAGAAAAAACATATTTTAGAAAAACTGCAGTATACATAACTTTGGAGTAGATTTTGTATATTATTTTGATCGTAAAGTATAGAGAGTTAAAAAATATATGAACTTCATATTATCACTACTACAATATATTAATTTAAATTTCGGTGGTTTCAAGGTTTTGTGAAATATCTAGTTCATATCATTTTATTTTAAAGAATTGTATGATTTATTCCAAAGTATAATTAAAACGGTTTTACATTATAATTATGTGTGTTTTAAGTTTTTTTAAACAAGTTTCTACTATAATTTTAATTAAATTAAATGTAAAAACGAAACTTATATTCTTAAGTAAACACCTAATCAGTTTGCTTGCTACGCATATAGCCTGAAGGGGTAGTAAGACGCGGTGCTAAAAAACAATGAAGTATTGTTGTTTATACGTTTCATAGCTTTGACCCAATATCTTTTCAGTGTTGTATTTGAACGCGGAAGTGTGTATATATATATATGTGTGTGTGTGTTTTTTTGTAGTGTTGAGCAAGAAAATATCGCATTCTTAAAGTACATGAGCTCATTGAGGAATGTGGGTGGTAAAGAAGTAGCAGTTTATGCCGTGAGAATGCGTCTCGCGAACACTCTTGTCGGGAGTTACCAGGGAGTAGCCTCGGGCTGTTTCTGGTACTACCCATGTTTGATAAAGATCGAGTTAAGTGTTCAGAGAGAATTAACCCACTTGTAGGAATTAAAGGACATAAAAGGCCAGGAGGAGGAGGACTAATATGACTCTAAGATGGGACAAAGGCTTGATCGAAATGTTTATAATTATTTCTTGTACATATTATGAATGCATTTGGTACATAATCTCGTTTTATAATGACAGTCTAATAATAGAGCCCATTGCCATTTAAACTCTTTTAAAAACATGCTATCTATTAATCTTTATCCTGAAGCTGGTGGATAGCAAATATCACTAGTTCAAGCTCGGGCAGTAGCTATAATTTATATTAAAATCTAAATATAGTATTTTTTTTCTCCATATTTATATTTGACTTAAGTACTACTTTAGAACATGATAATTACTTTATAATCAATACAAAATACTTTTTTTTTGATCAATTAAATTGTACTTATTAATATAGGAATTTTCTTAAATTCGACTAAAGCTAAATTACGTTTTTAATTAAGTTTAATTGATTTGTTGTACATTATACATAGTAAATTAAATAATATTTTAAAGCTTGAGCTTTACATAAAATGATGGTGTGACATACGTACTTTTTAAACTAAACTCTTGAACCGAAGCACAAAACGTAATAAAAAATGAAAGGAATAATAGAGAAAGGGAAAAGAAAGAAAGAATTGACAATTTTAGAAGCAGTGATGATGAACTGAATGTCAATGAGATAAGAACAAAAATGGCAGAGGAGGGGAGAAGGGTAAGTTTCATAGTAGCGCAAAAAAATAAAAGATGAAACAGTTGTGTACGTTACAAATGAGAAATTGGATGGTATTATTTGATTTTTTTTTTCCCCCTTTTGTGTTTGTTTTGTTTGTTTAATAAAACTGGTGAAGCTTGAGTATAAGATTTTATAGCAGGGTTTATTTTAATTTTATTAAGTCAAATATAAATTACTTACTTCTTCGTACCATTTAAATTTGATAAAATAATTAACCTCATTACTCATAAACATTGTTTCTTAATGCAAAATATAGTAATATATTCTTATGACACTAATGCAAAGCTCGCAAGTACCTAGAGCTATTAAAATGTTCTATGCAAAATATATTGTGTCACTTGAATATATTTAAATGAGTGGGCATTAACTTGTACAGGGCATAAGACTATAATATATGGTGCTCTTGAATAAATGATGATATAAGCCTGTAACACCCCACCCTAAATATCCCCAAATGAAAACAAAAAGGAGGTGAGTTCCAAATTAACATTTTATCGACTAGACAAACAATAGAACTAAACATACACAATAGAATAAGTAACAGAGGGTGTAGAGGAAAGGGATGGACCACAATGTCCGGGAAAGGGGGTAAACCTCAATTATTTAAACGTCCATAATTGAAGCAGTAAATGCATCACTTATAATATAATATTCAATCTCAAACTAGTAAAAAGAATAAAAGTAACCAAAAATACCCATGTAAAAGCTAAGGGAAATAGATAAAATGAGAGCATAACTAATCTTAAATTACATTATTTTAATAAGGAAGTAAATAATTTCCACGCCCAATAAGGTTGTATCAAAATTACCATGTCATTAAGGGCCAGATCTCACCAACATTTTTTTTAATATACATTGTTTTTTCCTTTCTTTACATTATGAAAAATATTTTGGAAAAAACATTACGATAAAGTGGGGACCATTCTCTACACGAAGCGAATACTTTATTCCGGTGCGAACTTTACATTAGTGAATGGGACCAGTCCCACTATAAGATAAAGATGGTATTTATTTTCTTTTGGTGCTTACGTGTATGTGTTTTAATACGTGTTAAGACCCAAGAAATAAGATGAATTGTGAAAATTATTAATTAATATTAATAAAGTAGATAATTTATTTAAAAATTCTGTTGTTTTTTTTATTAAAATTACAAGAAAAACTTGAAATTAAACGGTTAATGCACAGCAGCCTACAAAACAACTGTGGTTAACTCTTAGTGACGAAAGAGAGAACTTATTTTGTTTTTATTGTTTATTATTTGGTGGTAAAATGTTGTTTAAGACGGTAGGCTGTAAGAATTTTAAACACGCAACACAGATAGATTCTGAAGTCAAAATTTAAGTCCAAAAACACAATGAAAAAGTGTCAAAAAATAGTCATGTATTAGGTAGTATAACAGAATGCTTAAAATCCTGTGGTACTCATAAATAGGCATTAAGAAATGAACGCGCTCAACTTTTGTACAAGTAATGTAATCACTAGGGGCTGGTCTTGGCTACCTGATAAATATTGCTATCAGGAGGTTAAAGTTAGCGACGAGATAAAGGTTATCAGACACTTTAATATTTCACGCGTATTATGAACTGAATTTATCTGGCGGATAGCAGAAAACGCAAGGTTGGTACTATTTTTACTGGTGTGCGCATGCGTATAAACCGTGATGCTACCGCTACAACCAAGCTAGTGGCAACAACGTTCAACAATTGTTAAATAATGGCGGCTAAACGAATGCGAGGAAACAGATGGTGTCACGTGGGCGTAGAAGCTAAGTTACCTTGCAAGTACTAATTTCGGTGTCTGCTAATACGTCAATAGCTTGGTACAACTTTTACAAAATTTAATCTATTGTAATCACATTTAAAAATTGTGTTATTATATAACTTTAACTCTATAAATAGCTTGTCAGTTTATATAAAAGTGTGAATTAAATGTTCTAACTTTATATAGTTGGAGTCTGGGACTGCACTTACTAAAAAACACGAGCCAAGATTTTAATCTAAAAATGAATTCTTATAGGTAAAACTTCATGAAAAACAACGCATCACTATGGGGACGACCATTTTAACTTTCAGATAAAAGCTATCAGGTACTAAATCTCCCGCTAAAAATGTGATGTATAAATACAGTTTACCTGGCAGATAAATGCTATCTGGCGGTCATAAGACGCACGTTTAATTTATCAACCAGATAACAAAATCTAACGTCCAGATTAATATTTATCCAGGAGTCATAAGACCGACCCTTAGTAAGTTTAATTCAAAACCCGTATTATTTTATTCCCTGTATGTTGGTTTGTTTAATGATTTTTTTAAATTCTGGTGATTTTTAAAAATTAGGAAAACGTAAATGAAATCAATGTAATCTATTAGCACGTGGTTAGAAGGTATCATTACCAGTAAACTTTGACCTGGATCCAACAAAAACAAAGACCACGCTCAGCCACTGAAAATCACATAAGTCATTGGTATCCACGCCCAATACGGCTGTATCTAAAATACAAGGACATTCAAGTCTATGCACAAAATGGCGGCATTTAAAGATAAAGAAGATAATAATTATAACATAATAACGCACCTAGTGAGCTCAAGACAAAGTAAGTTATAACCAACATTTATTAAAGCCATCCCAGAAATACGATGATGATAGCCAAACATTTAAAATTGATATTTAAAAAAAAAAAAGAATATTTAATAAAAAGGGATTATTTTGAAAGGTTTAACAAAAATTAATTATAGTTGAAACGGAATTTTGAAAACAGGATTGCAAGCCTGCTGAATGCCAAAGCTTAACTTACCCAAGCAGTTGAGGATAGTATTATGAGTACCAATTAAACGAGCATAATACAGCATCGTAGTTTGTAAAAAAAAAAGGGGGGGNGATGAAGTTGAAACCAGTGAAATTTTTTACCATCTTTTAATAAAATACATCAAAATTGAAAAATAAATATTTTAAAACCTATAAAACTTATTCAAATATCACTGTTGTCAAAAGAATAATTCAGAAAACTAGATTTCAATACTATTCGTGGTTTTAGCGTAATTTGTCTCTAATATCACGTTTAATTGACCACGAGACGTGCTCTTAAGGAGGGTAGGTAAAAGTGTTTTTGAACCGATTATTCTTGAAGAAGGACGGAGAACCCTAGATCCCTTGGCCAGTGCTCGGCACGCTGCATGTAGACTTTGTTTACCATTAAATGTAGAAAGATTAAGGCAGACACCTCGGTCAGCAAGAAAGTATCAATCGCTTTCAGGCTACACGGCTTAAAATGCAATGGGCTGTGTGTCGTTTTCAGGAACTACTCCTCTATTTTGTCCAAGCTGGACTCTTTTTCACTTTTCACCTACAACCACCCTTGGTCACGTCAATAAGAAATAGGGGAAAGAAATTTACGAAACTTTTTATCTCAAGATAGAGATAAAAGCTCACTGCTAGTTCTCATATCTAAAAAATAATAATTCTGGGAGCCTAACAAATACTATATTTTTTAGAGGAAGGCCTAATAGAGCGCTTTTTCACCAAGCCTAGTCTAATAGCTCCACAAATATGGTTAAAAAGTTGTTGAAAATGAGCTTATGTCACATTTTTACACATTTATTTCTATTATTAAAATCAAACTATAAGGTTATTAAGGAAAAAGAGCCTATTTGTAAGTTCTTAACTTTATTTTGCTGTGAACCATATTTCGAAATAACACATTGTAGAATTAACTATTTTGTTATAGCAGCACGACAATTTCTCGCCTACCTAGGTGGCCCCCATAACCTACTTGTTGTGTAGCTTATTTGGTGGTGGCATAGTGGAACCCATCAAAGTTAGGATGTAGTTTTTAACTATAAGCTGTATGTACCCTGTTTACAAGCAGCTTTGCCTGTTGTAAATTATTATATTGTTTCACTTTTTTTACAAAAATGTAACTAGGAAACTTCTTTTAGAGTATTAAGAATTTAAATTATTATTATTATTATTATTAGCACCGAGTCTTACTACCCGTTCGGGTTATACGCACTTACGCTAATGTGTAATGGTAGGGTGATTGTGAGATGAAATGGAGGACCTACAGTTTAACGTGGGATCCGAACCACGGTGGAGGCCTGGCATTCCCCACATNAATCAGATAAATTTGTGCCGGGACCGAGGATTGAACCCCGGCCGCCAGCACAGAAGTCTGACACTTTACCCCTAGACCACCAGGTCACCAACAAGAATTTAAAAAAGTAAATATTTAATCTTATGTAAACATAAACATGCGATCTTGAATTTATTTTGAACATATTATAGCGTTAAAATATCATTACTTAGTAAAAAAATTAATGTAGCCTGAAGTTAAACTAAATTAAAATTTAATTCTAAATAATCTACGAGTGTGTCCATCAAGGGTGGTATAATGTTTTAAAATATTACTGAATTACAACCAACAAGGAACAGATCGTATTAAATCATTTATATTATTTATTTGGTTATCTCATTCCAGTCCAGATACATAACCATAATTATTAAATATAACATCTTGACTATTAATCCATCATTTTATTATAAATTTTTAAACTTATTTTAATTACGGTTGTGTAGCTAACGATTCTCGCACATCCATCACAGACTCTGCCTCAAAATATTATAGAATAATGACCCTGAGTGCAAAATAAATCCTTGATAAATCAGTGGTAAGAGCATCGGTGGATTAAACCAAAGGTCTCAGGTTTCATCACAATGCCAAGGTGTCATTTTTTATTTTAAGGACTATGAATAGTAAATCCACGCAGTAGAAATATTGTTAAAGTAAAAACAAATTAGAATATGCATTTGTACTGTCCCCACCAACAAAATAATATGCGTAAGTGATTACATTAACATTAAATTTAAGACTCCTGAAAAAGCAACTGTTGATTTAGACCATTTTACCTATTCGTTGCTGAAAGATTAAATTACATATGAATAAAATACATTATATATTTATTAATTAGGGGGAAACATTAAATGCTGACCTCTGACCGTTAAAGGATTCATACAGCAAATATAACAAGGCATGGAGTAAATTAATATCCCCTACTGTTAGAAATTTCGAGGTGATAGTGATTCACAAAAAAACAAATAAGAGGTGAATTAATCGCTTAATTTCGACCATCTAGATCTCTAATGAACTAAACTCTTTTTGATTTATTTTTTATTCGAAATGAATCTCACTACCCGTATGGGATACCCAAATATTCACACTAATTGAGTAGGGATGAGTGAATACAGAATTTATATAAAAAAACTACCTATATTTTGGTGGTGGGATGGTGAAAAAACAAGTAAGGCAACCATCCTATAACCAAAGATTGAACCAATATCACTTTGTTAACGACAAAACAAATCAAACGAGGTTGTCATCAACGTGGGCGTTTCTTATGTAGACACACTTTTTGAAACTGTCAGAAAATAACATAGAATTAAAATGTTGAACCGAATTGTAAAATATACCATTCTTCTTCTAGAACATCCAACCCCGAAATGAATATTCTGTGTGGAGGTGTAATTTTGTTTGACGGCTCCGCGGTTCGTATAACCTGGGCAAATCTATAAAATGATTGAGCTCAATTATCGCAGTCTTTATCCCTTTATATTGTGTCCAGCATCCATTGCCAACCTAACAGACTGACACATCTGGATCAGCGCCAAAATAATCAACTTAGCCTCTTCCCATAGCTAGTTAACCAGCCGCGTGGCATTACACAAAATGTTGTGGAGGAACGTAAATATTTCAATAATCCCCTAGCTTCCATTGCTCAATTCAAATATAGCCACAATCTAGAAAAAAAAAACTAATCCTTTACCCATATGATCCAATATTGATGGGCGTTTTATTAGTGGTTAGTGTCACCAACTAAATAACAATATATTTTATCATCGTAAAACAAACAAAGATAATCTCGTGAGAAAATGATATTTTAGGTCATCATAGCTAGCCGTATTTGAGTGTTCTTAAGAGCCCAAATCATTCTCGGTTAGCCGGAAATTAGATACAAAAGTAAGTTAGAACCAGAATACATATTTAAGTGCAGTCTTATTAATTATTAACCTTATAAAAGCAAAATTAGGGTAATATTAATAGTTTATTTATTAAAAAAAAATATATATTTTTTTAGTATAGTTGAACTTTTTCAATAATAATAATTCTACCTTTCCCACTCTCTCAAATAAAACTATGTTTCCAATAATAAACATTTTCTGCCTCTAGATTTTATGTGCAAACTAACCCAAAAATGTGGATTTTACAAACATGTCTGTACACATCATCAGTCCGAATGTTCCTGTCTGGGTCCTAAATGGTTTGATCAAATATGTTCAAACTTAATATGATGTCTATATCTTTAGATTATTTTTAGGAATGAGATATTAGAATCTTTGATTACTTTAATCTTATGATATAAGATATAAGATATTCATAAGAATCTTGAAAAAGTATCTTAAAAACAATTTCTGAAGACCTTGACTTTAAATGACGATTTCAAGTAACTGGTAAAAATAATTATATATAGAGGAGGGTTTTATTTAAGTTGTCATAGCGAGATATATCTAAAAAATCACATTTAATAAAAAATGTTTCAAAAAAAGTTGATCGATTTTGAGACGCTGACAAACTAACACAATTTTTTTTAATATAGTGTACGTCTTCAAGGTCATCTCAAGGTCATCTATTGTTTTTCAAATTGAACCCTGTAGTTTTTATTGCAAAATCGTATTCCACGAAAAAAAGTCACTTATTATGAAACACTTTTTTTTTACCTGAGGTCTGTTTTTGAATATATTTAATGAATTATGGAAATAGTATAATGTTTTTGGAACGTTGTTTATTTCAATTTATTGCCTATCATAATCTTAAATGCGTTTTTAAAGCATATTTTGCTGTGTCAATTTAAAAAAAACATCCTTTATAGATATTATATATAAAGGTTGTTTGGAAACTAATAGCCCAAACTGCACATATAGCTTGTTTGAATCATGAGTAATACAAAATCCCTGTACACTTACATTCGAAAAACTACATATGCTAATACCATTATATTGTGTTCAAAGATTCGGCGTAATTAGCGCAATTAGATTAAATGTGTATAATTCAAACTGGTAGTAAGATTCCGTGCTTTAAAAAAATCAGTGTGAAAGTGGAAGTTTCAATTTTTTATATGTTTTAGCACCACGTCTTACTACCCGTTCGAGTTATAAGCTTATGTACTAATTACACTAATGGGTTAGGGATTAGGATGGCTTAATTTAGAGGAAATGTACCCACATTTTCATAAAAGGAAAGTGGAAAATTATTTTAGGAAAATCTACCCTCAGTGCACCCGACCAGGATTGAAATCCTATCTCCCCGTCTTCAGTAGTCTAGTCTAACACGAGAATAGCGCGCTAGACCATGCGGCCACCGAAGCGGGTGAAGCTGCGATTTAACAGCTTACCCGCTTCAGCTGCTTAATGGTCTGAAAAGCGTAACTCTCGGACTATACTGGCCTGCCGGTGATGGGGAAATCGGGGTTTGAATCCTGGTCGGATCTACTGAGGGCGGCTTTTCCTAAATGATTTCTCCCTCTTCTTCCTAACAAATGCCTGTAGATTACCTCAAATAGGCCTCCTTCCTCGTTTTTTAAATCATACATGCGTAAAACCTGAACAACAGTAAGACGCAATGATAAAATAAAAATATCATAATTTAAAATTTAAAATTTTTAGGCCGTGCTTGGTATTAAATCCATTACACCTAGATAAGCTGTGGCCAATTAAAAGTATAAATAAAACAAACAAACTATACACAGTGATTGTTTATGTTAGAGCTATTCATGTTGAAATGATTGTAGCGTAATCCAGTGACATATAAATGGCCCCCCTGACAGGTACCCGAATGTAATTCGCTCGCGATTAGAACCGTCAATGGGGTAGGGTTTGTTGAGGGGGGGG
>CABEEJ010002037.1:33610-62937 GCA_901482245.1 Timema douglasi
GAGAGGGGGAGGAGGACTATAGAACACAATGAACGTCACTTGTTTCTGCCCGATAGTTACTAAAAACTGAAAACGAGATATTTTGTATGGAGTTCGGAGGGCTTAACGGATCTCAATTTAAAAATAATAATAATAATATTGAAAATTGCCCTGTCTATCAGGTTTATGTCTACGGCTTGTCAAAAACACTCACGTTACAATGTCAGTAAACGGTTGTATGCTTTAATTAAACAAAAATTGTAAAATCATATGGTGTGTGAATATTTTTTTTTACGATGTTACATTATATTGTGTAATGTATTTGCGGTTCTGAAAAATTTTACAAACACGTGGATGTTTTTTCTATAGTAGTTGTCTGTTAAGAATAAACTTTGACTAAAACAACGCATTTTTGGTGCTATTTTAACTGTTGATGATATTACACAATTATTAAATTAGTGTTACTTGATTGATAATATCAGGGATATTATCTTTCTAGAGTGATATCAGTATATAACACTCCTTCCCATCGGTTTGGTAATTTTTTATCTACAAAAAATCTCTTACTATTCGAATTTGACATTACTTCACCCTTAACTCTAACCCTAACCCTTAACCCAGATTTTAAGATTGTATGCAGCAAAATATAAAATATATATATTTTTTCTAATAGGGTCTAAGATATGACGTGAGCATATATTATTTAAAAAAAATGTTATTACTTGCGAAGCTGACTCAAAGTCGGCAAACAGATTCTATTTTTGAATGGTGGGGATCGAATTTTAATGGATGCATTAAAACAATAATTAACTCAGGCGTGCTTTAGAAAGTCGTTGGTTATCTAATACTAACAACTATTTTACCATTATATATACTATTAATAATCAAATAGCCAAAATTATTATATATTTTATTAAGTATTGAGCCGCATCATTTTTAAATTTTTCAGAATATGATTTTTAATAATATTTATTATTCAAAAGGTATTGATTTTTTTTACATCCATTACTGTTTCCAGCCTTTGGCCTTTGTTAGTTTTTTATTAAAGTAATATATCTACCACTACCGACTTGCTAGGGTTGTCGTAGCTTCGTATCTCTTATAGTATATTTTTAGATTAAGATAGGCACAACGTCCAGTCCCCGCTCGTTAATTTATAATTGTGAAAGGATAAACCAACATTTCATCAAAGCTAAATTTTTCGGTCATTCCTGGAATCGAACCCGAGACCCTTATCTAAGTAGACAGACACTCTAACCAATTGAGCTAATGTGTCAAATAGGTATTGATATTATCTTTCAAAAATGACGGCTGCAAAAGCTACCATGACTTGACGTATGAATTTACGAACATTGTTTAGTAAATTTTGTAATTGCCAAAAATGTTCCCGCCCATCCGAAACTGACCTCTGATTATTTATAGCTTTATACATCCTCCTACACACACATTTAAGATCTTATGGAACATGGTCTGACACCTTAGTTGAGTCGGTAGCGTGTCCATTTTCTGAGCTAAGGGTCCTTGGTTCGATTCCTGACATGGCTGATTTGTTTGTGTGACATGTGTGTTTAACCTTTCACAGTGAATTAACGACCAGGTGTTAAGTGCTGTGTTGGGATCTGTGTATAAGTTAGTTAATAAGTCGTGTGCTGATATAATCAGTCAGTTCAGAAAGTGCACATTAAATACCTAAAAAAAATATAAGCATGGTTACAGCGATGGTAGTTTTTTTCAAATGGGGTTTAAGACGTGACGTGAACAATTTATAGGAATAATATCACCTGCAAAGATGGTTCAAAGCTAGCAGACTCGATTCCGACTTGGAAAGGTGATTATCGAATTTTATCTGGATGTATTGAAAGAGAAAATAATCACAAATTAAGGAGTGCCTGAGAAAAACGTTGTTTAGCGGGACCTATAAATAATTTGCCAAATATGAACAAAATAATTTTATTAGGATGATGTGGAGGAAGATAGCGGTACAATAAATATCACTATAAGGGCTTATTTTATCTATAAAATTATTTAAAGTTTGTCATACAAAAGCAAAATAACCTGCCCCATAGTGTAGTGTTAATTGCACCTGGCTACGAGCCTAGGGATCCCGGGTTTTATTCTCGGCTGGAACCTTGGGTATTTTTCCCGAAAGGGGAATCACCCTAATGATTACTAGAATTTGGTTAACTAGGCTTATTTATGTTTAAGTGTTTCTACTGGTTTCACACCCTAATTCTCACTATCACCATCACCTCATATCATCGGGACATGGAAAGAGCCTCCACGGAAAGGATGTACGATAAGTACATTCGGGCATCCCTTAGTACTAACTGATCTTTCCACTACAGAGCTACGAATGATGTAGCCCAGACGCGAAATATTATAACAGAGTCATATGAGATAAACAAACATTATATCAAAGAAATAAGCTATATACTAAAAACAACAAGAGACCAACATTTGTTTACTGTGGCCTTTTCTATGTGCAATGTTGTACACGATCTTTAAACCAACTCTTCCTCATACGTCATGCATCAGGTGCTGAATTCAGTTTCCTTCGCTATTCACTTGATATCAGCAGGACTCAAGCATGAGCTCCCATCATTCTCCTCGCTTCAGGAAATTAATTGAAATTCTCCACTAGGGGATGAAGTCTCTGGAAATCTCCTCATTCTGTAGACACGCGCCCTTCCTCCCCGTCTATATATTCGACCCCCCAACCCCGTCTCAAACCATCTTGCTGGGACGAGAATCCCCAAACAGCTAGGACACGAAAACCCCCTCCTTCTATGGCACTGTATCAAATTTCCCAGACCTTCTCATCCAATGAACGCCAAAATCCCTTACAAGCAAGAAATTATGTCTCCTATCTAGAATACATTTAATCACACCCTTCCTCGTTCCTCTAAAATACACGTCTTTGCTTCTCACCTCCCCCCCCCCCTTCTCTACCAACTTTTTTTTAGAGTGTTGTTTACTAGAGTTATTATTCTTGTGAAAACACTTTGCGAACTCGGTATCTGCTGTCGGTTTAATTCCTGGGTCTCAAACTTTCTCCCTGGATTCATCCTTTTCGAGGTGTTATTCTGGTGTCTTATTTTAAGAATTTGATAATCCCTTTCAAACATGAACTTGAAGTATCACAAAGATTTATATTATAAACCATATTCACTCTATTTCTAACTATTTTACCAACATAAATCATTTTTTCTAGTTTTCTGGCAGAGGTTTGATTTTTTTTTAAATATAATTAATACACACGATATTGATCTTTAAAAAAATATATGTAACTAATTTACACTCCATCACGAGTACACTTCCCTCTAAAAGTACATATATACTACAGTAGCCCCGTGGCTTCTTTCGTGCTGACTGACAGCTCACAGCCTAGAGCTGATGGTTTTGAAAAGCTACCAGACCAAATTATGTATCCCTACGCCGAACCTTATGATCTGCAAAAACATGTGTTTAGCAACTGTCACTTCTGACAGTCTAAATTTAGGTGTATACAGCAGCCCCGTGGCTTCTTTGGTGCTGACTTACAGCTCACAGCTGACTTCTTACAGTCAACGTTTAGGTATATACCTGAATTTTGACTGTCAGAAGTGACAGCTGCTAAACACATGTTTTTGCAGATCATCTGGTTTGGCGTAGGGATACGTAATTTGGTCTGGTGACTTTTCAAAGCCATCAGAAGTCAGCTGAGAGCTTTCAGTCAGCACCAAAGAAGTCATGGGGCTACTATACCTAAATGTTGAGTTTCAGAAGTCAGCTGTGAACTGTCAGTCAGCGCCAAAGAAGCCGTGGGGCTACTGTATTCATCCCTAGGCCATAAATATGGATATGTGGAAAGTCTAGGTGGTTAGGAAGAGCAAAGCAGCCCTCTTTAGTCGTGTCTACTAAGGGTGGTATTCTTTAGTGGTTTCCCACTCTCCTTCCATGGAAATGCAGATGGATTACCTCCGAAAATGTTCCCTTCCTCATCCCTACCCAATTAGAGTAATTGTGCTATATACCTATACGGGTATTAAAAACTGTGAGTAAAAAAAAGGGCATGGCAAAGGACTGTAAGACGCCATTTTCATCAAAAAAATATACTATTTAAATATTTACTATTGGGTTTCATGATATTTAAAAACTGTTTAATTTGTAGTGTTTGAACTAATTAGTGTGAGGATATTCTTTTATTTATTGAATTAATATTTGCATATTCAAATAATACATGATTGAATAGTTATTAACTTTATAGAAATTGTGCCTAGAATTTGATTGATAAATTACCTTCTTCCACCAACTACCCAAGAGAAGAGCCCACGTCATTTAATATCAGTTTATTTTAATTCTAAAAGTAGAGGTTTAATTTCAATATCTGTATTTCATTTTTAAAAAATATTTAGAATACAAAATAGCGACGTAGTTTTTATAATATAATTTGACATTAAAAGCGTTGTAAAGGTATTTTTTAACATGTAAAACAAAGTCCTCTAATTTTAATACCCGTAGCTTAATGACTTAGAGCCACTTAAATATTTTAACGTTATTTTAAAATTTTGAAGTTTAAAAAATTTAACCGCAATTTATTGTGAAACAAAGTTTGGTGATTAATTAAATCGGTAGTGTTTAGTGAAGAGGTGCAATTTGGTGATTTAAAGAAAACTATATATAACTAAATATATATAATTCTTTATGAAGTACATTACTTTCCATCGTTTAAAAATTTCAAATTAGAGAGCTAACACTTTAACAAATAAGTTTTAAAATCTTTCCTAGATAGCAAGGCAAAAAAAAACATATTACGATATAGACTTAGAAGATCGTGAAAGAACTTAGGAATTGTATCGTGTCATGGATTAATAACTTTACTTGAGACGTGTATTAATCACAACTTGTGAATGTGGGGAATGCCAGGCCTCCACCGTAGTTCAGATCCCACGTTAAACTGTAGGTCTTACATTTCATCTCACAATCACCCTACCATTACACATTAGCGTAAGTGTGTACAACCCAAACGGGTAGTAAGACGCAGTGATGATGATAATTATGATAATAATAACTCTACTTAACCATCTGACACATTTTATCAGTTCGAATCCTTGGAGGTCAAAATATATAAGTGTATTTTCTCTCACCGATGCATTTTATAACATGTCCATGCTAGACACGCTTCTTAGTCTTTGCGTTGAGTGAATTCAGCTGAGGTTTGAGAGACAAGAAATTAATACAAATAAGAGTATAAGTTGTATTTTAAACTACTTTTGTTTATTGACTATCTAGAAATTTATAACAAGCTCTTACATACATTTTATTTGTGTAATTAATTGATTTCTATCAAATTTATTATCAGCACGTTCCTTATTAGAAATTGTAAAAATGTTATTCAAAAGCATAATAACATTTATTTGTTATACATATTCTGTAAACGTTTATAGTAAACACTAATGAACTAATGCAATTTATTATTATTAATTACATAACATAGTTTTGAGGTTTATTTTAAAAGTAAAAAAATATAGATTCTTAATAATTCGTAATGCAATGCGAGGCAAGTTATTATTTATTTATTTGATGTGCACTTCCTAAACCAACTGATTATATCAGTACACGAAAATTTCTATGAGCTAGAGTGAAAGAGCCGACTAACCTTTCTGGGAAAGATATTCTCACACACCTTCCAGGGTTATTTTGCATGCCACAATCGACATGGGATCAACCGCCACGGCCTTACTACCCATCCGAAGGAAGTTGTGTTACGGATTTTTACTGCCCCAGAAAAATCCGTTAAACACAGCTGGGATATAACCCAATAATCTTGGGTCCTGAGGATAGCATTATTACTACCCGTTCGGGTTATACGAACTTACGCTAATGTGTAATGGTGGGGTGATTGTGAGATGAAATGAAGGACCTACAGTTTAACGTGGAATCCGAACCACGGTGGAGGACCTGGAATTCCACACATTCACAAGTTGTGATTAATACACGTCTTGCTAGAGGTGAAGGAAGGGTTTGGTAATCAGATAAATCTGTGTCGGGACCGAGGATTGAACCCCGGACCCCAGCACAGAAGTATGACACCTTACCCCTAGACCACTAGGTCATCTACCTGAGGATAGCACTTTACCCCAGCACCCTTGAGGTCGATGTGAGAAAAAAATCTTCCTAATGTTAGCTTAGTAATTATTTATTAACGATTTAACGTGAAAAGGTATCGTACATAAAACTTCCTTGAATTAGCTTTGAGTATTGTGAATAAACAGTGAACATTCTTGTGGAAATTGGTTCCCTAGTAACTCATAGGAATTTGAACCCTGACCTTTACATTGGTGGTAAATAGTAATACAAGAAATTAACCCTATATCTTAAGGCTTTACCCGATTTAAATGTATATGACATTTAATTTGGATACGTATTTGATTGAATACATTCTATTTGACATTCACTAGCGTCTTCTTGAAAGAAATAAATCATTCCTAATAGCTTATTTATGTTCAGTAATTATTTTATTTAAATATTTTGAACATAAATTGTATAACTCTTTCTTAAACAATGTGAGTAAAAAATTAGTATTAAATAATTTATACTAACTTATTCTCTAGAGCGACGTTCTTTTAGAGTCAGATCGTAAATTTTATATGTTAAATATTCAAACTCATATTTGAGAAGAGCCAATGGAATAAAAACATGTGAAGATGTGATTTGTCATGTTTTATGTACAGGCACAGCCAGAAAAAAAAACACTATAAAAATCTGCTCTATGATTCCCTTTACAAAGAGTAAAAAAGAGAAAAAAGAAATCACAATGGAAAAATATCGTGTTAGTGTATAATAAAAGAGACTTCCTTTTCGAAGAGTGGAGCAAAGTTTTACAGCTAATTTTGCTTCTTTATTATTATTATTTTGTATTATTTTTATTCGAACATCCTTCTACGAATTCGAATATTAAGGGTCATAAAAACAAAGGTTGTTTCATGTCTTCTGGTAGTGCATGTAAGAATAACATTTATTATAAGGCTACGTCTGGAAATCCTTTGCCTTTGGGGAAGAAGATATTGAGTAATATTGTACTGTACATAATGTCATGTGGAACATAATACATAATACATTTAAGCATATATTAATTGGGTATTTAAAATATATATAATCCAAATATTTTCATAAATAACTTTACAATCGTGAGCTTCTTTTAATTGATTCACTTTCATGTACTTTGATATTATAGGCCTATTAAGGGTGGTCTAGGGGTAAGGTGTCGGACTTCTGTGCTGGAGTCCGGGGTTCAATCCTCGGTCCCGGCAAAGATTTATCTGATTACCAAACCCTTCCCTCACCTCTGACAAGACGTGTATTAATCACAAAGTGTATTAATCACAACTTGTGAATGTGGGGAATGCCAGGCCTCCACCGTGGTTCGGATTCCACGTTAAGCTGTAGGTCCTCCATTTAATCTCACAATGACCCTACCATTACACATTAGCGTAAGTGCGTATAACCCGAATGGGTAGTAATATGCGGTGCTAATAATAATAATAATAATAATAATAAAGATCTTCACACGTCCATCACAGACTTTGCCCTAAAATATGATCAAAGAATGACCATGAGCACGGTCCGAACCCTGGATAGCTCGTTGGTATATAAATGATGTAATAATCCAAATTTTCCGTGTTCTATTCCCGTGTACAGGCGTAATTTATCAAATCTACGAATATAGTATTTGATGCGCCTATAGGCCCATTTGTAACTCTTAGATTATTTATATCTTCTAAGCTTTGCTAGTCGTGTACATTTTTATTTTTCGGCACTGCGTCTTACTCCTCGTTCGCGTATACGCTTATTTACTAATAATAAGGATGGTTATATTTATATGAAGCTTTATCGAAATTGCGTGGAAAATCATTTTGGGAAAATCAAACACAATACACCCGACATAAATTCAAATTTAAATATCTCATTATGCCTTAGACTTTACGGCCATCGAAGCGGGTCATGTATAGTTAATATATGTAGTACAAGCATAGGATTTCTCCATATTATAAAATATTAATAATCAATTGAGTACAAAAAATAATTATGTACCGTTCGTGTTTATAAGCATGTCCTACACCTCCGCTCAGTCATAAACGTGTATGTCTATTGATCTAAATGACCCGGGTTCGATTCCTAGTGTTGCCAAAAATGTATCACAGTTGTTAATATCGGTTTACTCTTTCACATTGATAACTTAACGGCTGGGGACTGGATGTTGTGCCTGTCCCAGTCTTAAGGTATATTATAAGGCATGTGGAAGCTATGACAGACCTAGCAAACCGGTAGTGGAAAATAACTGGCTTTAATAAAACATTAGGTGACCTAGCGGTCTAGGGGTAAGGTGTCAGACTTCTATGCTGGCGGCCGGGGTTCAATCCTCGGTCCCGGCAAAGATTTATCTGAATACTAAACCCTTCCTTCACCTCTGACAAGACATCTTGTGAATGTGGGGAATGCTAGGCCTCCACCGTGGTTCGGATTCCACGTTAAACTGTAGGTCCTTAATTTCATCTCACAATCACCCTACCATTACACATTAGCGTAAGTGCGTACAACCCGAACGGGTAGTAAGATGCGGTGCTAATAATAATAATAATAGTAAAACATTGATCCAGGCCACTGGCTGGAAACAGTAATGGATGTAACATGTTTATAAGCACCGTGTGAATATCCAACCGATCACACTTTTCCATATTCACAAAAACTGGAATGAAACCTTAATATATCTCCGACAATACGTTTCACCATAGTTTAATTAAGTGAGCATAGGCAGTAGATATAATTGTAAAATCATCATTACCACATTTATATGAGAAATATCCGTAACTGGGCGATAAACTATTAAAGAAATATCTTTTAATATTGTTTAAATGGTTACTTCATTTGAAAACTGACCAATTGTGAATATATGCTTTCATATTTTAAAACGCATTTAATTTTTGTTTAAATTACCATTTATTAAACCGATATTGTTAGAACAGATTATTTTTATTTCCAATGGAGGCATTCGGGCTGAATTTAGAACTATTCTATAACTTGTATAGACAGGACAAAAGAGGAGGCTTTGCATTATGTTTCATTATAATAATAATAATAATGCTTAAGATTGTAAACCTACTTTGGAAATATTATAAACGTCATAAAAAGAAGCTTGAAGAAGAATGGAAGGGACGTTGACGTTGTTAAAAGCTTATTGGTCCCAGTTTTATTGGACCGTAACGTAGAATTTAACTGCTCAATTACGACACCCATCTTGTAATTGGGTCAATCTATACTGTTCAAGATTTTCTGTCTACTCAAGGCATCGGACAATCAACCAATGTGTTACGGAGATATGATAAAAACAAATTAGGATTTACACATCATACCAGAACCCTTAAAGTCATTTTGACAAAAAATTGAGAGTATCAATTTTGTTTGTAACATTGATCAATGCATAGAAATGAAATTTAATCAAAATCGTTAGAGCCGATTTTGATAAAAATCGAATTTTTCTTTTATCTTCTTTGGAAACTACGATTAATTTTAGAGTTGGATATCCTATTCAGAAAACCCCTTGAGGCACAATCATATGAAAACCCTAGATACCAAGGTTTAGCCCGATCAGTAAATTAGTTTAGGCTCTACTCAAAGTTACAGAGACAGATAGAGGACAATGTAAAATCAACTTTTTCGGATTCGGGGGGTAATGAAACAACAAAATTAATCAATAATCGAGTTCAATTATTTTTTTTACGATCACAATAATTTCTCTACCTGTAAGGTAACGAGAAAATAAAAAAAGGAATAAATAAATACAGCCCAGTTTGAGAAAATAAACGTGAATGAAAGATAAGTTTAACCTATTGGCAAAATTATTTTGAGACAGAATCATGTTCAATATTTTTAGTGAAATGAAAATTGGAGTCAATATTTCATCATGAAATCATTTAAATTGTTGAGTTAAGTTATGGTCGAATTATGATTTTATAATATGAATAGCTTCGCATTTAAAAAACAAAACCAAAACACGATGTACGGAACCTAAAATACCATATAAAACCCAACATGTTTCTATCGTCTACCATTCATTTCCCATACGTGCCACTCTGCAAACAGCTTTTAAACAGTCATTTCAATTACTGCAACATAACATTGTTTTAATTTGACCTTTTCTAATAAACTATTTACCCTCTACTAAAGCACACAATGGGGTTGGTTGGAGGGAGGGGGGAGGGGTCTGGGATGTACAGAGAGGAGGGCGGATAACAAACACAAAAGACTGACCGGACTGAACTAATCCCTTAGTCTATTTTTATGCGCACGGTACTTTATTCTGGAAATGGAAATTTCACCGTTTGATGACGTCACGGGCGGGACATTAAGCGAAATGGGATGGTAAAAGTTGTGGCGATATATTGAGAAAGGGGTGGAGGCGAAATGGAAGTGTTTTTATTCCCCCCTCCCCTCGCCCGCCCACTTCCTAGAACCATATCTATATATGTGAATGTGTGTGAGGTTTTTTTAGGTACTTCTTTTCATTTAAAAGCGGATCGGCTAAAAGGTAGAACTAATTTATTTTTGCTCTTTCACGTAACAGGTCGTACGGTTCACTTGTTTTGAATAAGTAATTGAAGGGTACAAGGGAAATGGGGGGAAAGTCCCATTTTAGCTCGAACTGTGTTAGTGCTGCAATCTGTGAGGCAATCATAAGACCTTTATAACGCATTTTATACCAGACATAGAAGAGGCTTCTGTCATATTTGCGTTTTTTTTAAAAATATTTGCTGGGGTCCTTATAGTTATATTTACTAATTAGACTAATGCGTTAGGGATAATGATGAATGAATTTAGATGAAGTGTGTAAGAATTTGCATGGTGGGAGAGTGGAAAACCGTTTTGTAAAAACAACACTCAGTACATTCTACCAAGAATCATACCTCAATCTCCCCATCATCGGTGGTTTAGTTAACTGCGAGAGTTGCGTCTTAGATCATGTGGCCACCGAAGTGGGTAAACACATTATGTATTGAATTAAAAATAAATTTTAGAATACAATTGGAATTTTATAGGTCTTGTTTACATTGTAAATCCTTGAGAACAAAAGTTTGTGTAACAAGAGAGTACAGGTGACCTGGCGGTCTAGGGGTAAGGTGTCAGACTTCTATGCTGGCGGCCGGGGTTCAATCCTCAGTCCCGGCAAAGATTTATCTGATTACCAAACCCTTCCTTCACCTCTGACAAGACACCTTGTGAATGTGGGGAATGCCAGGCCTCCACCGTGGTTCGGATTCCACGTTAAACTGTAGGTCCTCCATTTCATCTCACAATCACCTTACCACTACACATTAGCGTAAGTGCGTATAACACGAACGGGTAGTAAGACGGGGTGCTAATAATAATAATAATATTATTCAAAGTGTTTTGAACACACATAGCTCCTAATAATAAATAGTTCAATACTTTATAACCACCATACATATTATTTCATATCCATTATTTAAAGGTTTTTTTTTTTGAACACACATCTCCTAGTAATAGATCATAAGTTTAGTCTAGTCTCGGGAGTCAACGAATCGCCAGGTACACGAATAGCAAGCAGTCTATTTGGGGGATTGGCCGACTTCCAAATATCGATTATTTACGGCCCTAGAACCTGACACTCGCACTCTGTCTCGTTTTTATTCAATTTATTTTGTAAGAGAAATCTTACTACCGATTAATACTATACACATTTTAACTATAAAATCAGATAGGAATGGGGAAGGTATAATTTAGAGCTAATTAACCCCAATTCACACGGAGAGAGTGTGAAACCATTTAGGAAAAATAATTCAGTACACGTGGCTGGTATACTGACCATTATTTTCCCGTCACTGGCCAATAAGACTAGATGTTCTCTACCTACGTCTAATCCTCTTAACTGAAGCTGCAAGTCTACACTGGATATCATCTCTGAGGAACTGCATCGTTACTATTGGGAAACGACGTTGTCATTATCTCGTTTTTGTGTGGTCAATATTATCTCAAATATAAGACAAGTTTGGCAACGCTGGTTAGTCGATGTTGCCAGTAGATCCTTCTTACCCCAGCACACCACCTTCAGACATAACTGAGAGCCAGGAGATTTGGCAACAATTAACTGAGAGAGAGCGAAGATAAAACTTTTCTCCATAAGACCTGCGATTCCCTCAGCAGTGTTTGGGTGTAGTTCGTTATCGATAAGCGATTTAGTGACAGTAGACTATGTTACCACACAAGTTCGTTGTACCTTACATCAACACATTCAGGTGTGGGGTATAGATCGTCAGGTTTGCAATATATTAAACAGCCAATGGCAGTGACGTGTAGGTTAAGGATTTAATCTCGGCCGGGTGACATGGAGGGTGGATGTCAATATGTGATGCATCACTGTCGATTTCCAATACCTATTCCATACTGGTGAAGGTGAATTTTTAACTTTCTCGTGACCACTTGAAGAGAAAGTATTGCGAACAAATATTGAATTCAAGATTTTGATAGGATGTCGACTTTTATGACCCTCTGAACAAGAAAAGTGTTTATTGAAATGCCGCCGCCTGTCTGTTAACTGAGACTAGAGCTGAAACTATTTCACCGAATGGGCTAAGACATTCTATACAGGGTTATTATAAGGTGTCTCAGATATATTTTTGGAATTATCTGACCCTTATATTAAAGATAGCCTACCTCATTATGAAATACGTTTTTTTCCGCCCTCAAAACTGGCTTAAACGATTTTGATTAAATATTCGTATTCAGGTACTGTTTAACATAACAAATAAAATGGTGTATGCAATTTTTCCAATTTTTGGTCATATCTCCACCACTCTTTGTGATTAGAATACAATTCTTATCCCTCTAAAGTTGTAGCACTATTAAGAACGTTTCCTGCCGGTGACGTCATGGAGGTTCAAGATAGGTTATCCCATGCTAGTCTATTTACATTTTATTCGAGAAGTTTTAAATAAATAACGTTGAAACAAAAACCACAAATTCTTAAATAGTTCTGAAAATAGTCCTTCAGTGTCACACAATTATTATTTATATCTTGAATCGGTTTTGTTGTTAACGTATTTTTAATAACTCATTTACGACTTGCGCTATTAGGCTTGATTATGAAAATGTCCTGTAGTAGTCTTCCTTCCAGGATAGAGATTAAAATAATCGTTGGAAGCATATATCTATCTAAAATAGGAAACAAGGAAAAAGTCACATTAAAAAGGAAGTGAATGTTTTCAAGGCGCCAACGTTAAAAGGACTGTGTGAACTCGTCAGAGGAAGAGGGGAAGTGTTATAATTTGATAAACTTGAGGCCTCACAGGGTAAACTGCTCATTCCTGTATTTCTATTTCGTACATTGGTATTTAAGTGTGATAGTGCTTAGAGTTCTTAGGTACGCCAAGCCAAGATGCAAACCGCTTCACAAAATATCTTCGAAATCTCCAAGTAAGAAATGTCATTATAATATTTTATAAGATTAATATTATCTGTTTTATAGACAAAAATAGGTTGTTAAACATAAATTTGAGAAATGGAGAGTAGAAATTGCTTAGAACAATTTATATATTTCTGTAACAGTGTATATTATTTCATGTATGCTCTTTGATATGTGATATTCTTTAATCTCACCATTATGTTTCTGTACCAATTTATATTATTTCATATGTGTTCTTTGATGAAATGTAATATTCTTTATTTCTCTATTATGTTTCCATAACAATGTATATTTTTCTGTTTCACTTATCTCATGACCTATCAGTATGGTTTGGATAAAGGTGTGAGAAAGTCTGCAAGTTGAACTGTAAAATTTATTCAACTACACTTTCATCCTTATTCCGTAGATTAAGTCAGTTAAAACCTAAAAAAAAAGTACTTGTTGGTATAATGTTGTTTTTTATTTATTTTTTAGCGTAGCGTCCTACTACCCATTTAGATTATACGACTATGTACTAATTACGCTAATGGTATTAGAGATGATGAAGGTTTAATTTTAGGAAATGTACCTTCATATGTGAGGTGGCAGGGAGGAAAATCATATAGAAAAAACCCTTGGTGCACCCGACCGGGATTGAACCCAGATTTCTCCGTCCTCGGCTGCCTAGTACAATGTGTCCACCAAAGCGGGTCTTAGTCGTTTCTCATATATTTTCTTAATAGCTTTTTTTGCTCATGTTTTCTCCAACTGAAACTTTATGAAATAAAATATTTTATATTTTATTCGTAAATTTGGAAAATTACATCTAGACACAAGACTCTAACAAGGGACCCTCAGCTTATCATGTCAATTATCCACAAAAGCTATCCAGAATTTGTACTGTGTCATTTGAGTGAAGATTGACATTAACTATGCGAAGAATCCTGGATAGCTCAGTAATATGGAATCGGCACGCTAAGCTATGGGTTCTGGGTTCACTTCCAGTGTACAGGTGTCATTTTCCAAAATTTACGAGTATGATAATTGACGCAGCTATATCTATAACTTATAGATCATTTCAATATTCCAACCTTCACTATCATTTACGCTAGCCTCAGTGGTCTTGAAGTAAACTGATCGCCTCAGGACCCTATGTTCTTGGTTTAAAATCCAGTTGAAGTCAACGGATTTTTCTTGAGAGATAGAAATTTGTAGCACAACTTACTTCGGAGGGAAAGTAAAGCCGTCGGTCCCATGGCGATTGTGGCATGTAAAATAACTCTGGAAGATGTGAGAATAACTTTCCAGAAAAATTGGTAGGCCATTTCACTCATTCTCGTGTGGGGCCTACTGATAGGCCTATAATAAGTCGGGTCAGAAGATGCACGCTAAATACATAAAATAAATTTTAAAATAATAATAATAATAATATTTAGCACCGCGTCTTACTACCCGTTCGGGTTATACGCTTTAAGTACTAATTACTATACTGGATTAGGAATTGGGGAGGATTAATTAGAGGAAGTGAACCCGCATTTGCGTGGAGGGAGAGGGAAAACCATTTAGTAAAAACCACCCCCAGTTCACCCGACCGAAATTCGAACCTCGATCTCCCTGTCCTCAGCGGTCGAGCTCAACACGACAAGCGCGTTAGCCAACTACGCCATCGAGGCGGATAAATTTTCAAACATATAATCTACTGTAATTAATTGTACAAGCGTATGCTTCTCCGTTTAATATTTTGTTTTAATTATACTTTTGTTTAAATTATGCCAAAAGATATTCTTGACGTCTAGTCAGCATGCAAAGCAAACCGATGTGGTTTTTAAGTCACTCTATATGTCAAAAGAGTGAAAGGGAGCCTTCAAAGCAATCAAACAAACCACATCAATACCTTTGTGAAACGTTTTAAAATAAGGGATGACATAATAAGGGTTGGAGAAGTTCAGTGACTGAAAGGGAAGAAGAGGGTTTAGGAGTTAGACAAATTAAGAAAACTCAGCTTGCAACATTTCACCCTAAGGATCAAAGTTCATGTCAAGTTACCCCTGATAAACAAACTTAATTGCTAAGGTTTGGTTCTCCCCTTGATGGGTTTACCTTTGTATGTTTGGAGAGGGTAGGGCTAGGGGTAAGAGGGTGATGTAAGCGCAAATGAGACATAGCCTAGAGCAACTTCATCAGCTTGCACTTAGCTACACTATGAAGGAAGGGTGAGGGTTTGCCGGGAGAGAGTGGGTGGACGAAACCACGTGAGATCCCTTCAAACACTCAATCTTACTTCCATCCTTAAACACACCAATCCTTAGCTACTAAAATATTACATTCCCTGCATGTAGTAAAAATATAATTAATATTTTGGTTCTGGGGAGATGTTTGGTACCAATTAGTTTATCGAGTCTAATAAACATATGATCCTCTTCAGTGGTCGAATAATCTAAGGAGTCATTCTCGTGTTATACTGGCCTGCTGACGAGGGGAATATCGAGGTTTGAATCCCAGCTGGGTCTACTGAGGATGGTTTTTACTAAATGGTCTACCACTCTCCTACCACGCAAATGTGAGTAGAAGAATACCTACTCTTAAAATGCTTACTTTCCTACGTGGTGATAAAATAAAAATTATAGTAAACATATTTGGATTTTTATCAAGGGTGTAGAAAGCTATATGCACTCCAAAATTATTTATGTAAAAATTAATTATATACATTGTTGTAAAAATATTTGGGAATAAGAGCATCACAGTTTAACAAATATTAATATACATCTATGTAAACGCATGATAAATCAAATAAAGATGTTAACGTTACTTATGCGTAAGTTTTATTTTGTTAAAGAATCACGATTTGTCCATTTATCTTTGGATTTAAGATTAAAAGCAATTGTTCCTCGCATTACAGTTGATTTGACTGTCAAATAAGACTGAATAAAGGTGAATTCACACGTACGCTGAAATTCGAATGTAGTACAGTGAGTCCGTACCTCTTAGTGGTGCAGCTGTTCACACACTCGCGAAAAGTTGGGAGTCTCTGTTTACTCATGATGCATATGATGCATTGAAACGTCAAAAATAAAAAAAATAAATATCAGTGTAAGTTACTGTATTTAAAATAAAACTATATGTTTTTCTTACTGCCTGGATTTGTATTTGTGATCGATAAAACTCATGGCTACCAATATACTATCGTTTTTCATCATCACTTCTGAGATACACCATCTTGAGAATATGCTGTGTTTATAATGTTTGAAAGCTTGTAAATAATACCTTAAAGACGATTTATACAATCTAAGTTAATAGGTCAGAGTGTTTATAGATTTAAAACGCAAATGTAAACACACAAAATGTTTTTTTGACACGGTTTCACACGTTGATGAGATAGCAGGTTCGTGTGTAGCTTACCCTTTATACTTAAAGATAAGAAGTAGAACAAATGATGTTCCATCTCTATCTGATGAGTACTTTTTGAGTTTACTGGAAACCTACAAACGAAATTCAACATACAGACAAATTTATTCAATTTTACTATAAATATGGATAAAATTTTTTTATTCAAAGTAGTAGATCACTAAAACTTTACACTGATAGTCTATTTTATATCTCAAAATAGTTGTGGAGTTTATGATCAAAATTGGAAGTTTCTGATAGTTTAAAGTACCATCAAATTCATTTTAATAGGAAGACTAAAGTTTACATTTTGTTTTTAATGTCAAACAGTGCCTAGGTAAGAATTTTAATCAAAATCATTAGAGCGAAATAAAAAAAAAATATTTTCTCTTTTTTCCCTTTAGTAAACTACCCTTAATTTTACTTAATTCAAAAACTACTTGGTATAACCTTATTAAAACCAAGTTTAAGTCTGCTAGGTAACATTATTTCGGCTCTAGTCCAAAATACAAACACACAAATAGACAGAAAGACCAACAAACAAAATACATAAACAAGCACTCATTTTATCCATCAAAATCTCTAAAAAATAATTTGATGATCACAATACTTTCTCTATGTGAGGGATAACTAGAGAGTAGTAAAAAAAATACCTAATATCTATCTTTTTAAACTAAAATTTAAATCTTGAAACATTGACTGATACATTGTGTTTTAAAATAATATTTCTAGAAACAAATTTTAAACATTTTATTTTACGTTGAAAATATGTCAAATATGTATTTAATAATATATTCCAAAAAATTACTAAATTTAATTAAAAATAATGGAAAAAATAAAAAACAGCTTTGAGAATTAGAAAAGTTCTAGAATGATAAATATAAAAAAAAAATTTTATTACTTTTGTGTTTATTTGAATTCATAGACTTTAATGTAGACAATGCAGTCAGTATAAATAGCTCTAATCTAAACTTAAGATCATACTAATTTCTTAATCCTTTTATTTAAAAAATAACTACAACTTATCATGATAAATTCTTATTTACTTTTATTTACTTTACACAATAATATTTCGGTTGACGTTGAACTCTTTATAAGTTTCCCGCTGAGAGGTTGAGTAATAAATTACTTTGTCATTCCTAAACTCGAAAAAAAAATACCACTCTTCATGCAAAACAAAATCACATCATTATTTATAATTACAAATTGAAGTAACTATAAGAGGCGCCGTTTCAAATGAAGAGCCTCTTGACCTATAAATAAAGTAGACGGAGAGTAAATATAGCATTGCGTTCACACTATAAAACTAAGAAAATCCCAATTACTATAGATGATTCGATTTATAGTTAATAATTAATGGAAATAAACTTACTCTGAAGAAAATAAAATCTCTGTGGAGTAAATACAAAATAAAGAAATTCAAAATACATACAATTTACAACTAAAACTAAAATAATCTGCTGAATAAAAATATTAGATTATAAATTTAAATATAGAGTCAAGAATATTAGGGCTCGCCCGAATGGCGCCAATTCTCTTAGCTCGGACCCGAATTGCGCCAAGAGCTTAAAAGTGCCCCCCCAGACCAGACCCGAATTGCGCCAATACCCCCCTTCCCAAGACAGGACCCGAATTGCGCCAACTGTGAATATAAGCAAATATTAATACTATGTCTGGCGGTAAGAAGGACACAAGTCAAAAAATATAATTTAGCTAACTATATTTGCTCGAAATCAATCACAATGTATAAAGGTTGAAGGTGATGTTGTCTCTTCTCGCACTCCTCCTTTAGGATTCTCATAGCGTCAATGTAGCAAAAAGCTTAATAAAATGTTTCGGTGCGTATTCAAAGGTTCCATCCATTCACCCAATTTCATTCTGGCACAAATACTCAAGATTCGAGTGACAAGAAAATATCACGATCTCCTCCTTTTTTTCGTTTCTCAACAAAAAGTTTTCGTCTTGAATAGTTTTTATTTCAATTGAATCTATGGCAAATTGAATTTCTTCGGAAGATTTAGGCAACTTTGGCAGTGTTTTTAGTTTAGTGTAGTTGATGTTATTCCTGATACATTTAATGTCCTTGCGGGTCAATGTTTTTATAGTTTTTTTCTGTGTCTGTACCTCTGTGTGGATTAACTTTGAAGGCCTTACTTCAATCTCTTCAGCTTTCCTCTTAACTGCGTTGCTAATGGATCTTCTGTTCAACTCTTGATCTAGTAGTGGTTCGTGGTTGTGTTCATTTTCAGTCCGCGAGAAAATATTTCCACCATCAAGAGTGAATATTTTAGCATTGCAGTCCTTTTTGGTGCATCTCCACCTCTCTTACCTCGTCAACTTTAATTGATTCACCTGTCGATACATATATTTATTATAGACAATCAGAACTTTCCCTTTTTCACTATAAATCCTTTCCATATCAATAATTCTCGCTAATATTATCACAGTTCACACAAAACCCGAAAAAAAAAATACACCGGGACAGTCACTGTTTTCGAGACAATTAATAAGTATTGGACAGACGGATGTCAATACTACTGTTACAAGTCTTGTTAGGGGCACCTAGGGCGTTTTTACATTCCTTTACTAAGGGGAGAGATTGTTTGCGATGGTCTTTGTTTGTATCATCCCCCCCACCTCCCTCACCGACTACCTGAACTTGACTTGGCGCAATTCGGGTCCGGGATTAGTAAACAAATTTTAATCCCTTAATGACTGGCGCAATTCGGGTCTGCCCGTTCATAAAGAGATAAAGATCCATAGAAAGTTATTTTATTTTCAAAATTTGTTAGCAACGCCTTTAAATTTCAAAATAATATATATAAATCTAGTGGCGTCGAAGATAAAACCATGATAACTTAAAAAAATTAATTTAATGTCTTATATTTCATTTTGATAGACAATTATGAGATTAAACTATTAAAGATGTCTTTTTTGGAATACAATATTATTTTAAAAACGAATAAAAGATAATGTTTTATATTGTGATATAGTGTGTCAATTAAAAACATTACTGTAAATATGATATTAATGTTTACACAAACTTAATAAAACAATTGAATGAATAATAAACATTATAAAAATAAAATCTGATTATTTAACTCGTAATATAAAACAAAAGTCTTATTTTAAAACTCTAATAATTTGAGTTGCAGTATTATAATACCGTTTTAATAATTATTTTTCTATGTATAATTAGATACATAGTAAAAAAACATTCAATCTCTGAAATTCAACACTTCTCAATATGAAAAACATTATATCAGTGGCAATTTTTATACTACTCTTAAAATATATTTATAATTTATCGCCAGGCCTCCACCGTGGTTCGGATCCCACGTTAAACTGTAGGTCCTCCATTTCATCTTACAATCGACCTACCATTACACATTAGCGTAAGTGCGTACAACCCAAACGTTTAGTAAGACACGGTGCTAATAATAATAATCATAATAATATAATTTATCAACATATTTAATATCAATATACAGCTTCTAAATAAAATAAATGGGAAGGTATCAAGAAATATAAAATTATCACCTATTAACTCATGGGTATTAATATATTTTTAGCTATGCCAGGTATTAATCGTCAAATGGCTTAGGCTAATGTATTGATCATTTAAATAAGTATATTTGTTTAAATGTTATTTTAATTTGACTGAAAGTCAAGACTTATTAATACGGACGAATAAACGTATAAAACTTTATTAATAAGATGTAACAGCGGCATCACCTACTACTCGCGAGGGCTATACGCCTATGTACTAATTACCCTACTGTTTTAGAGATGAGGAAGGTTTTATTTAGAGGCAATGTACCTACATTCGAGAGTGGTAAACCATTTAGTTAAAAATCACCCTCAGTACACCCGACCGGGATTGAACTGCGATCTACCCGTATTTGGTAGTTTAGTCTATTGCGAGAGTAGCGCCTTAGACCATGCAGCTCCCGAAGCGAGTTTGAAAGTAATTATAAAATAATGTATTTCAACGTAATTTATTAATCAGTTCAAGTTTGTACTGGGGTACACTAACAAGGATTTTAAATACAGTCTCAAATTTGTGTTTTATCAAATTTAATCTCAACGTTAAGTTTTTTTATTTAAATGAACTCTTAAAGAATGCCAATAAACACTAAGATATTAGAGCATGCTAATAGCATAGCCAACAATATTTGTATTATAAGACTGTACCAAACGTTAAATGACGTATTGTTTGACTACATGAATGTATCAGTTTTACAAATCGTCAAGAAAGTCTCAAAGTATTGTTAGTGGATTATATGTGGTAGTTTATCCATGGTAGGATTATTTTAAGAATGCCCGAGTTGAGAAATTAAAAATATTATTTAGTGGTCAGCAGTGTCGGCTCATGTATAGGCACTTCGGAACTGCATCACCCCCTATTTCCACTTGATATGATCGATAACATTTAATATAATGAGTCCTTTTTTCTTTAATTCATTCTTTATTTTTGTTGTACAATATATATTCCTTAAGATTAATGTCAGTACTTCAGTAGTCATCCCCCAGTTTATGAAAAAGATACAAAAATCTTTGTATGGAACTGTGCACTTCACAGTGCCAGTGACGTGGTGTTTGACTGTTGTGCGCATGCGCACACAGGAGAGGGGTTGGGAGGAAGGTGGGACTGCCAGGTGGAAAGAGCACTGTTTCTCTCGCAATGCTGGCTCTGGCGTGATGGTGGAAGGAAGTTTTTTTTACTCAGCGTGTGTTGTGCTAAAAACCATGTACCATATTCTTGAATGTGATAAAGTGTAAACGAGTGTAGAATTAGATTATTATTTTGCTTCCGGCTATTCTATTTGATTCATTTTTTTTCCGGTTCTTTTATTAAACAGAAATACTAAATGCGCTTGCAGTACTTTCAATGGAGAAAAATGTCTTCAATTGTCATCCAGAGATTAAGGAGAGAATTATTGAACTTTTTGCGCCAATTAAAACAAGAAGAATAGATTTCATTTTAAAATAAATAGATCAAGCTTGAACTGTAACAATTTAAGTTAAAGTAAGTAAACAAGTGGGTTGTTTTTTTTGCTAAGACTTTATAACGTTCATGAATAAATTTTCTTTTTATACATGTTTTTTTTTCCTTTTACACAATTTTAAAACAAAGGCTAAACAATTTATTTAGCAGCTCCCCCACTAATTCTAGCTACGAGCCGCCACTGGCGGTTAGCATTGACATCATTCTACTTCGTTATTGGTGTTATTTAATAGTTATTAAGTTCGTGTGGAGGAGTAATACACTTTATTGGCTCAAGAAAATAAAAGATTTCTTCAATAGATAGGTCCAGTTTAATTTTCTGCACATAACAACTCAAACGATTTTGAATATCTATCAAGGTCATTACGGCACTTGAGAAGGAGTTTATCTCCTCACATGAAATGTTACTGTTCATATGCCATTTTCCACATTACACGTATTCAGGGCTTGCACAAGGGCTTCATGAGCCCTGGGTGGGACTTAAAATTTCCATCCCAGTTGTATTCTGTATAATATAAATAAACCATAATAATAAAAATAGAGTGTCAAATGACCAGACAAAAGGAAAATTTTAAAAAAAAGTTATAATCCCTCCCCAGCCTCCACCCTTAGTAAATGTTTTCAAAATTACTATCCTGTCTTTCCTTACATTTCTATTAATATTTTCGGAAACATTTTTTAAATACTAAATTGATTTTACGACAAAACAATCCTGCATTTAATAAAATCATTGAAAGTGATTATGTTGTTAGTTAATCTTTAAAGATATATATATATATATATTCTTAGTATAAGATAAAATGTTTAGATGCTATTTCCTTATTTATTAATAGATATTAGCTTATCTTATTTAAACAAGTATTTTCCTTAATATTAAACCAATTACATTTTGTGGGCTAACGCCTGCAAATATTCAAGAACTGTTAATATCATCCCACATAGAAAATTAAAGTAAACGCATCTATTGAACAATATTTTATTCGTTTTGAAAACTGCAAAAAAATTTGATCTTAATTTACTTTTTCTCTAAGCCCACCTTGATATCATCTATAAAAAATGACATCTAAAGATAATTGGACTTGTTAAAGAGGTTCTAGTATTTTTATTTATTTTTGAACCGACCAATTATATCAGCACATGATTTAAAAACCTACCTAAATCTAGAACGGACACAATATCCAGTCTCTAGCTGTTAATTCATTTCTGTGAAATATGAAACCCACATTTTTCAAAAGTGATACATTTTTTGGCAATGCTAGGAATCAAACCCGGGACTTTTAGCTCAGTGGACCGATATGTTACTGACTGAGCTAAGGTGTCGAACTAGAATTTACGGGTTTTCCCACCAGAAACCTACTATAAGACAGTGAATACTATACTAGTATGAACATAACGATTCTGGCATCAGAGTATCCCAATCATAGTAATTAATGCTTCGAGTTTATTGATCTAAACCTCTCACCCCCCTCACCCCTTCCCATGATGGTTATTTATATTTGTATGTGTAGTCGTAGGAGGTGAGGTTGGAACCCAATTCCTCGTAAGTGTCGGAAGTAATTTTGAGCAGCGAGGCAAAGCAGTGAGGCAAAAAGAGACGTTGTACAAATAGGGAAGGCGTCTTTACCAAGACGCCCTCTTCATCCTTCCACCCACCCCCACCCCCATAATCTACCTGATGTTGCGTTTAAAACAAACGAGAAAAACATTTCTCTGTAAAGTGTTTTCTAGTCTTCCCCTTTACCGCCCCAAAACGCACCCCTAACCTCCCCAAAAAACAAACACCAAGAGCAATATTGGCAAGGAGTAAGATTGGTTTGGTGTGCCCCTATGACTCACTGGCTCGGAACATGCACAGAAATAAATACAAACTTTCCTTTCTTTTTTTTATTAAGATTCCTTTTTTTTCTTTCTCACTATTTTCTTCTAAAATATATTGCGAATTGAGGAAGCTGTTGTAGACACAGTTCAGTGAATTGAAACGCATCAACTCTTTTTTCTCCACTTTGAAGTTGATGTGTCGTTATTTTGCTTCGCTTTGACGATAAACCACTTAGCAAATAAATGTGTGTGGCTTCATTTTTTTAATTTTTTTTTTCTTTCAAGAAAGATGAAAATACAAAATTTGTTATAGTCAAGTTTTTTTTTGTCAAAGTTGATATAATAGTGTTTATTTTATTGTCAATGAGTATAGAACCCTATTAAATTTAATGTATGGTGTCCTATAAGATGTACAGTTTTTTTTTTAATTTATTTAGTTACTAGGCTCAAGAAATAAATACTTTTTATTATTAAATTATTATATAATTTCGACATACCTTTTTTTGTGGTGTGATCCAACTCATATTAAAAATATCTCACTTGAAAGCTGATAACTTTAACAGGTAATATATATAGTTTTATGCTCACCATTGGATGAAGACTTTGTTGATTTTAAACAAAATTTTAATTTTCAGATAGTATAAATTTACAATTTGTGTCGCGTCTATAACTGAAATTATAATGTCACAGATTAGACAATTTTGATATTATTTGGAAATGTGAAGAGATTAAAATATTTTTTATTGAAAATAAAAAATTCACATTTTACTAGCCCGTCCCATTTATTAGAATAGTTACACTATTAGGGTAGGGATGAGGAAGGTAAAGCATATATGAATAATACAGTCCTACTCGCTTTTACACGGAGAAAAAGGGAGGGGGAGACCATTTAGGAGAAAAGACCGCAAATCATCGAGTTAAGATTCAAATACCGATCTCTTCACTACTGTAAAACTATACTACCGTGGCCCCATGGCTTCTTTAGTGCTGACTGACAGCTCACAACTGACAGCTGACGGCTTTGAAAAGTTACCAGAACCAATTATGTATCCCTACGCCAAATCATATGATCTGCAAAAACATGTGTTTATCAGCTGTCACTTATGACAGTCAGAATGTATATATATACATAAATGTTGACTGTCAGACGTCAGCTGTGAGCTGTCAGTCAGCACCAAAGAAGCCATGACTGTACTGACTGTACTGTAGACGAGACTGTCATTCAGTCCTGTCCATTAAAGCGGGTTTTGCAAACAATGCCACATTGTATTTTCTCATCGCCATCCAAGACAATTTTTGTGGTTGTGTAATCTTGAATTTGAAAGCAATTTCTTTTATTTGACTTGGCCACGTTCTAAGATTTGTGTTCCCAATGTTTATAAAAATATTAAAGATAAACTTATCTTTATTCTCCAAAACACTATAGAAATATCATGTCAAACTCTATGCTAATATATATATATATATATATATATATATACAGTCGTACCATTATATTACTCTTGTTTCGTGCTGTATTTTATACCTAAGCTAGGAGTTATCTATTGGGTCATACGGGTTCATAAATGCGGTCATGTTCAAGTACACTAATGAGCATCAATCAATTAGCGAATGTTTTAACGCGTCCATACATGTTCAGGATTAATAAATTAGTGTAATGGAGTCCTGTGTCAGATATACTTCTGATTATCTCACTGTTAAGAATAATTTAGCACTATAAATCTAAGCCTCAGGTTTCAATTATAGGATAAAATTATTATTTTTACAATTATACTATAACCATAATAAGTCTAGAATGTTCAGAAAATAAATGTAATATTCGGGCAGACCCGAATTGCGCCAGTCATTAAGGGATTAAAATTTGTTTACTAATCCCGGACCCGAATTGCGCCAAGTCAAGTTCAGATAGTCGGTGAGGGAGGTGGGGGGGATGATACAAACAAAGACCATCGCAAACAATCTCTCCCCTTAGTAAAGGAATGTAAAAACGCCCTAGGTGCCCCTAACAAGACTTGTAACAGTAGTATTGACATCCGTCTGTCCAATACTTATTAATTGTCTCGAAAACAGTGACTGTCCCGGTGTATTTTTTTTTCTCGGGTTTTGTGTGAACTGTGATAATATTAGCGAGAATTATTGATGTGGAAAGGATTTATAGTGAAAAAGGGAAAGTTCTGATTGTCTATAGTAAATATATGTATCGACAGGTGAATCAATTAAAGTTGACGAGGTAAGAGAGGTGGAGATGCACCAAAAAGGACTGCAATGCTAAAATATTCACTCTTGATGGTGGAAATATTTTCTCGTGGACTGAAAATGAACACAACCACGAACCACTACTAGATCAAGAGTTGAACAGAAGATCCATTAGCAACGCAGTTAAGAGGAAAGCTGAAGAGATTGAAGTAAGGCCTTCAAAGTTAATCCACACAGAGGTACAGACACAGAAAAAAACTATATAAACATTGACCCGCAAGGACAATAAATGTATCAGGAATAACATCAACCACACTAAACTAAAAACACTGCCAAAGTTGCCTAAATTTTCCGAAGAAATTCAATTTGCCATAGATTCAATTGAAATAAAAACTATTCAAGACGAAAACTTTTTGTTGAGAAACGAAAAAAAGGAGGAGATCGTGATATTTTCTTGTCACTCGAATCTTGAGTATTTGTGCCAGAATGAAATTGGGTGAATGGATGGAACCTTTGAATACGCACCGAAACATTTTATTAAGCTTTTTGCTACATTGACGCTATGAGAATCCTAAAGGAGGAGTGCGAGAAGAGACAACATCACCTTCAACCTTTATACATTGTGATTGATTTCGAGCAAATATAGTTAACTAAATTATATTTTTTGACTTGTGTCCTTCTTACCGCCAGACATAGTATTAATATTTGCTTATATTCACAGTTGGCGCAATTCGGGTCCTGTCTTGGGAAGGGGGGTATTGGCGCAATTCGGGTCCGGTCTGGGGGGGCACTTTTAAGCTCTTGGCGCAATTCGGGTCCGAGCTAAGAGAATTGGCGCAATTCGGGCGAGCCCTTATGAACATCTGTATTGTTTTTTCACTTCCTATGATACATAATTTTTTCACTAAAGGTGACAACCATTCGATTATACCCATACACCAAGCATAAAAATAATAACAATTTTGGGCCCCATAAATCAAAAACAATTGTTGGGTCAAGTTAGCCTTGTATTATTCTGACAGTTGTAAGACTCGTTATCAAAACCCATTTTTAAATTATTGTGTATTTGATGTTTTAATTTAAAAGTTGAAGGCATTAATTCTTTCTCGAAATTTTTCAATTAATTCGTTCACTGTGTTGGAATGACTAAGTTTTTTTTAAATATTTTATTAAAGGTGGAGGATGGGTGTGAAAATTAATATAATAAATACCATGTGGAGAACATCTTCTATCGATATCACCGCCATTGGCAGTCAAGCCTATTATGAAAGTTAGGCCATAGACCATTCGGCCACCAAATTGTATCTCCAAGATGTAACACAATAAAATTAGAGTGGTCCCGTGGTCAGAGTTCCTGGCTACAGATTCTGGTTTGATCCCCAGTGCTTCCAATATTTATATGTGAAGCAGTGGGTCAAACTCAGCCTCATGAGGACAAATGAGGAGCTACTTGATTAAAGAAGTGGCAGCTCTGGTTTATAAAATTGAGTTTAATGGGTGGAGGGCTTGTTGTGATGATCACATGACACCTCCTATCCGCAAATGTTGGCACTATAATTGCCAACAGCAGAGGCCGATCAGACGGTATAGCTCACTTGTGGGCCCACTCTATGAAGTTTAGCTATGTAGTGTTGTCATAATATGCTCGTAACACTCCATATAATTTACCTACTACCAAATTCTTCTCTTGTTTATCTCTTTTGGGAGGGTCATAGGGTCTAAGACGTCCCTCCCGCAATAGGTTGAACTGCTTATGTTGGTGAGATCAGGGTTTGAATCCCAGTCAGACATTTAATTATAAATTTAACCCTATTTGTCCCTAACATATTAGTGTAGTTAACATAAGTCATATAATCAGAACAGGTATTAAGACATGGTGCTTAGAGAAAAAACTTTTGCTTAGCAGTAATGTGATCAATAATAATCATAACTTATTGAATTCTAATACAGTTATTTCATATTAATCTTATAACCACGTTCCTTACGCTTATAACAAACAATATATTATTTTATCATATGATTTATAGCCTAATATATAATCTAGATATTTAGAGATTAATTTGATGTCACCACAAGTTCAGAGATAGGTAAAATTTACTATCAAATCGTTCTGGTAGACAAAAGGGTGTAAATAAAGTCGATAATTTATATGTTGGAGATAGAATCTATACATAGTTATTAGATTTAGTTTCCAAAGCAAGTTTCTGTATTGATCCACAAATGCGAGAAAGTTCCAAAACTATTTGGTTACATTCTACGTACTCGAGTTTACTAATTAAGGCTTGACATCTTAATGGTTCATTATAATATACGATCTTGTATTTTCATCGAGTTCGAAGATAATGAGAAATTTAGTTTTCGTCTCTAGTAATTATCCTTCTTAACAATTGAAACATATTAGATATTGAGTCAATTTGTGTTTTCACAAACTATGCTAATTTTTGCATTAACTACAAATACTTCAATTAAACTAATTAAAGCTGGTTTTGAATTGAATAATTTTAAAATATATACTTTTTTTTAAGTTATTGTATTCATTACAATAAATAATATAAATATCCTAAATGTAATAAAAATAAAAACATTAACTTAATCTTGAACCTTTAAGAAACCAATTTTATTCTTTGTACTAAAATGTATTAATATATATATATATATATTTACACTTTGTTACCCTTATAGGTAGTAAGCTTACCTTGCTTGTATACACTATACTGTCGCTTATAAGAAAGATAAATTGTGGATTCCATCAAGGTAGGACTGTAAGCTTTCACTGAAAACAGAGAAAACAATATATTAAATGCCTAAAATATATTTTAATATTTTGTGCGTTATAATTTTTAATACATTCAAATTATAATAATGTATTTACAATCACATGTGTTTCTAGAAAATAGTTGTTACTAAATTGTTTTCATTTAAATCAATAAACAACAACATTTGGACAATCCGCTTCGGTGGCCGCATGTTTTAAGGCGTTACTCTCACAATAGACTAGACGGCTGAAGACAGGTACATTAGGGCTCGATCTCGGTTGGGTGCACTAATAGTGGATTTCCTTGGATTGTTTTCAACTCTCCTCCCAAGAAAATGTGGGTGCACCTGCTCTAAATTAAACGTTACTAATCCCTAACAAATTATGATGAATTAGTACATAGGCGTATAACCTGAAATAGTAGTTAGATGCATTGCTAGAGATTTTTTTTTAACATAAACCAAACTTGTTTAAGCCTTTTTTGATGTTATAAAAACTAAACATATATTTGCTCGAATATTTTTAAATTAAAAATAAATCAATTTTATTCAAGATGTTTTTAATAACCTAGTAAAATAGCAATAAATAAATCATAATATAATACAAATAATAAATATTCGTCCAGCAGCTATTAGTATCGCAAATGAAAAACTACACCCCGTTTATATTACAATTTAGTAAGGATTTATGACGATAAGTCATAAAGCCCTTTGTCTACCCCTTTCTCCTCTCTTTCCCTACCAACTCCA